>PVJO010002423.1:0-144175 GCA_004026905.1 Hystrix cristata
TATTTTATCCACTTACATAGAGATCCTATTGGTCGGATATCAATAACAGCCCATTCTTGAGATGAAGAAACTGAGGCACTGAAAAGGTGGGTAACTTTTGTCTGAGATTGTACAGTGACCAGGTAAGGCTAGAATCTAAATGCAGAAGTATGGCTCTGGTCATCTCCTATCTATCCCAAGGCTACAGGAGGGATTCCTCACTCTAAATAGTAGGAGATGGCAAAGCACATGACACCAGGCAGCAGACAAATGCCAACTGCTTAGATTATCAGCCACCTGCATGCCTAGCCTGAGAGAGGCAGGCACAGCACACTGCTCAGGTCCACAGGGGCAAAGAGGAGCACAGGGACACACACAGGTTCTGGGATGCAGTTCTGTAGTGACAAGAGGGCAAGACACTTATGGTTCCCGTAGGAGGATGAAATGGCTTTCTTCAAATAATTCCTTGAACTGGCATAGAAGTGAAACCCTAAGGTGGAGGACCAGGAAAAGGATCAAGGGATAAAGCTGGGACAGGTGATAAGGAACTTCCTGCAGAGTAGGGCTCAACTATATCAAGGAAGCACATGAAGTTTTAGTCTTATCATATATAGATGACCCTGGAACCGTAACTCTCAACCATAGCATTACCCCCCACTCCACCTCCCCTTCCTCAATGCATCCTTCCACTCCATATGCAAAGTCACAGCCTTTCCCTTCTCTGCTTCACCATGGGTAGAAGGAGGATGCAAAGGTGCACAATTCTAGCAAGCATCAATCTTGAAAGCAGCAGAGAAGGGTTTGAGTCCCACCGCTGCCCTCCAGCAGTTCTGTGGTTCTCGGCAAATGTGTAAATGCTCCTCATCCTTTGTTTTCTGCTCTTCAAAATGAGAATACTACCACATACTCCAAAGAGTAAAGGAGATCATACTCTAAAGAGTAAATGAGATCAAAGAAAGCCCTTTAAGGAGCAATTTAATGAGCCCACACACCTCCTTAAAACATTTCCATAAGGACTGAATAAGGTGTCCGATGGGCTCACGGGTAATGGAGGCAGATTGCCGGGTTCAAATTCCAGCTCAGTCACTTTCTAGATTGGCATCAACCAGTAATGATAATGACAGTATCTAGATCATTGCCTTATTGCGAAATTTGTGGACTGGAGATGTAGCTCAGTGGAAGAGCACTTGCCTAGCATGCACAAGGCCCTGAGTCTGATCCCCAGCTTTTAAAATAGCTGCCATCATGTCATGCAGCCAAAGCAGTGCAAAATTCTAAAATCAATTCCATGCCCGAAAAGAAAGCAAAGAACAGTAACATGGCCCATGAGAAAATATTGCATAAGACTCTTCTTCCAAATGTGGTATTGCAGCCACGTGAATACAGATTGCAAATGCAGAAATACTCCTTGGAAATATTTATGATAAAACCTCAGCACCAACCCAAACAGCCTTCACAGAGTGAAACGAAACCATAAATTATTTCCAAGAACATTGTAATGCCAAGGGAACTCACTTAATTATCCATTATCCCAGAAATGTAGACATAATGTTAATTAAAATGAAGGGGGAAAGCCATTTCCATTTTTTATTAAGATTCATTGGGCTCTGAAAGAGCTCTTGGCCCACAGGCTGGGACAGGTGATGGAGCGCTTGTCCCCAGGAGCCAAAATCAGTCACCCAGACAAGGACAGGGTGTCTCAAGGTCAAGGGACAGAACCTCCAGAATGGGGAAGAACCACCTGGTCCTCCTTCCCCAAATGATCTTTACCCATGAATGCCTGTGTTTCTATCACTAGCATTTATTTTTCTTTCATCTGGGCACTGTCAGGTCCTTGTTGTTTCAAATCCTCAATTGAAATCGCAGCATACTGTGTCTCTGGATGTTTCAGCAGGCTCGAAGGAGGCACACCAGCAAACTCGTGGTTTCCTAGGGCTATGGGGCCTCACTGAGGCCAGCTTCTGGGACTGACCACAAAAGGGAACAGATGGATGAGCAACCCTCAGGCTTCATGGCCCAGTGTGCCTGACTTCAGAACCTCACCTCTTGTCAAACAAGGCAATTTTGCTTCTGTTGCTTGTAGTAATTGATGGAACAGAACATGATGGACACCAGAGTGTTTCCAGCTTATTCTCCACTTTCCCCTTCCCTTCTGAATATGCTGGTCGGGCCCCTGGCTCCACTTACTGTCTCCACTTCAGGAAAGACCCAGTCAAACAGTGGACTTGGAGGACCAGGAGAAATGAGGGAAAAGGAGAGGATAATGGGCTGCAAAGGGAAGGAAGTAAAGAGAAGCTGAAGAGTTCTGTGGCTGTCAGAGAAGTGGGTGGATTTGGGGAGGCTGTGTCCCCTGTCAACCCCCAGAAAAGGATGTGACTCTGAGCTAACTTGAAGGTGTAGACTACCTACTTCTGTCCAAACCACCGTGCAATGATCAAGCTACCTGCACTGTGACTTCATAAGCACTTTGTTGATTTCCATTTGTGTGAGATACAGAAGAGGAAGCATGGAGTGGAGATGTTATTACAATAAATTTAAATCTTCTGGCCTATAAGAAAGGCAACTTCACTGGTGTCCTGAAGCCCTCACATACATTAGGTACTTTGTAAATGTTTACAGAAGGGTGACTAAAACAAAGATTATTAGACACAGTAACTGATTAGCTGTGGATATCTACCACTTACTGGGTGATGCAGCAAAGTTGGATAACCTCTCCCTGGAGAGAGAGGAAACAGAGCCAGAGAGGAACCTGACATTCAGAGAGCTATTTGTGAGCATGTTTATAATACTGCCTCAGTGAAAATACTTTCTAAAAGCACCTGTATGATACTAAAATACCAATTCATAGACCACACTAAGTGATATGATCAAGTATTTCCACTAACACAGAAATGTCAAAGGAAAACAGAGTATTACAAATCTAGACACAGAAGAGCAAGGCTGATCTGAGTCTGTCTGTCTGCTGATACAGCCATTCTCTCCCTATCACCTTAAGACCCCTCTCTGCCTCAATTTCCTCATCCGCATTATGGGCATAAACCTATCACTTTTGTTCCCACACAGGTCAACTGATGGTACACACTAAAGGGTTCTGTAAACAATGAAACGCTCCACATAAAGCAGAAAGCACATTGCTGGTGGGAAGGTGCACACTACCCCAACCTGTGTGGACAGCAACCTGGCAGTATCTATTCAAATATAAAAACACCCACTCCCTTCAACCTTCTGAGAAAAAACAATTCTCCTTCTCAGAAATAATTCTATACATGCATTTGTTCAGGTGCATAAAAATGGACCTTGTAAAAATGTTCATATCTTTACCAGGGAAAAGAAACAGGTTTCATTTCACATGCTGTGTTTGAATGAGTGGTTGTGCCTGCCTAGCCTACTCGTTGAGAAAGATTTGGAGCGGGAGAGAGTTCTGTGATCAGTTAGTAATGTCTGTCATGGGCAGGGAACAATCTACAGAATCAATGTGGATGCCTGTCATGGGACTAAGTCTAGGGGACCAATTAGTGATGTTTGTCACAGGCATGGGACAAAGTCTATGTGATTATTTGGTGATGCCTATCATGAGTATATGACAGACTTTACAACATGTGTATCACCCTCTTCTAGGCTACATACATCCTGCCAGTTGCCTGGACATCTGGTGTTTAAACAGTGGGCTAACTCAGTTCAATAGAGAGCTTCATACTTAAGCTTTCAAACACCACACATACATACACACACACACACACACACACACATGCCTAGAGCACACGATAACCCAAACTTCTCTCACAGATCCTTGTACCTTCTCACCTCTTGGAAGTGTCAGAGCCTTGAAGCTGCTGTACTTCCCCACAGGTCAGCTTCTTTTTGCCTTTAACCTCTGTAATTGTCCCCTCAGCCAGAGAGGATGAACATCTGAAACACAGACTGACTTCCACCCTGACATTCTTCCAAGACTGCCTTGCTGCTTATGTCCTGCATTCATTCGCTGTGGCTGCCATAACAGAACATCACAGATGGGGTGCCTTCAACAATGGAAATTAACCAGCCCAAGGTCTGCAGCCAGCAGCGCAGGGTCAGGGCATCAGCAAGGCTGGCTCCTCTCAAGGGTGGGAGGGAAGAGGCTATCCCAGGCCTCTTTTCCTTGTCTCTCATCTCCCTGTCATAAAATGGTCCAAAGCTCCTTCTCATAATGATCTGAGTCATCCTGGAGATGAGTCCACCCAAATGACCTCATCTTGACTTGATTACCTCTATAAAGACTCTATGTCAGCTAGGCATGGTGGCATCCACCTGTGATCCCAACCCTCTGGATGGCTGAGAGAAGTGGGTTTACTAAGGTATCTGAGGCTTAAGAGAAATGCCTACTGTGATTTCAGATTTCCTGGGGGCTCCATTTAAATACTATCTGAAACTCTGGCTTCATTATGTCCTTTCTGTTTAGATCCTTTAGGATATTCCTTTTTGCACCTCTCCCTCAAGGCATCATTGAGAAGGTGACATGAGGATAACAGGACACGTGGCTACAGGTGCACAATACACAGTACTATTTTTCTAGTCTTTTCAAGCCAGATGAGATGCCTGCATGGATCCTGTTTGAAAGCAACCAGGTGGTGGCATTTATTTTGGTGGCAACTCTCCACCATTGCCCAGATCTGCTCTTCCACACACAGCTCTCAGGAGAGCTGACTCTGCCTGCTAAGGAGGAAACAGATGATCTGGGCTTGGCCCATTACAGGTTCCACTGAGGTTGGAAAGATAAACCACCCTCTACTGCTCCCTGGGTGCATTACTAGAAAATGACTTCTGTTGTGACTGCACAGAGCTGCTCTCCATGGTACACAGGTATGAGATCCCAGGTCACACTGATCACTTCTGTTTCATAGTTCTACAGGGATGACAATTAGGAGAGCCACATGATGGGTGGGAAAGGAATGGGGTCAAATTGGAGGCTTTGTGCTCCATTAGGCTCCCCAAACAGTTATGCTGGCTGAGAACCTATTATAAACATTTAAACTACCAAAGGGTCAAAAAGTGAAAAAAAAAAGAGTAGATTAAATATTGATACAGCAAGAGGTAGAGTGGCTACAGGAAGAGGTGAGTGACTGCATTTAAACCTGTTTGGTGAGAGACATCTGAGGAATATGTTATGTGCTAAATTGTTTCTCCTCAAAATCCATGCTTTGAAGTCCTAAGTCTAAGTACCTTGGATGTGATCTTCTATTTGGAGATAGTTTTCGTTTGTTTGCTTGGTTTTTGTGGTACTTGAGGATTGAACCCATGGCCTTTACACTTTTATTTTGATGTAGGTTTGCTAAGTTGCCCAGGCTGGGGTTAGGGTTAGGGTTAGAGTTAGTAAACCCTATAAGACTTGTATTTCTGTGTTTGCATTGTTAAATTAATGGTATCTCTACCAAAATGAGTCACTCATCTCAGTCTAGTTCCATTTCTCTCATGCCTCAAAATCTAAGTGTGGAGGTAAATCCTGTATTGTGCACACAGGCGCAGTACACACACTATTAAGCACACAGGCTATGGAGAAATCTGACTTAATGGAAATTTGTTTGAAGAAAATGCTTATTTAAATGCAGTTTACTTTTGCAAATGGAAAGGGGTTATTTTGGGATAATTGCATAGGGGGGTGAGCTGTGCATGCATGCTGCTGGGTGGCCCAAGTCTTTCTTAACTTTTCCTCACCGGAAAAAAATACGTATTTTTTTCATCTGCAGAGAGAAAGTAATGGGACCTCATTAGATCAAGAGTATGGTCATGAGGTTTAAGGGCTGAGAAGCAACACAAACAAGAATCCTCAAGGAACGATGCTGAGGGCAGGGAAGGGGGCGGACAGAGCTGAAAGCCCCTCATTTTGAGACTGCTGAGTATTAGGCCCAGCAAAGACAACTAATGAGGGTCTTTAAATATCTAATTACAGTAAACAGGCTTCAAATGAAAAGCTTCATTTATGCCTTTTTAAGAGTCAAGAGGAAAACCACCCTATAAATACGATGGGGAAGACATAGAGAATGTTCTGGCAAATCTCAATGTGGCCTTGGAAGGTCTGTGAGAACCCCAGGATGCTGGAGATGAATATGAACTTGGATTCCAACAGGGTAACACAGGGACAGGTCCAGCTCTGTGGATGTCTATAAGGAGTCCCTGAACCCATACATCCTTGTTCTGTTGCTTTCTGCCAATGACATCTTCAAGTACTCCTCCCACCCCTTCTTTAGCTGGTGGGCATCGCAGTATCCCAGCCACCAGTTCACACCTGATAGCTTGGTTCCTCTGAGGTGTGGATTTCTGTGATGGCCTCTGGCCTGAAACCCCTCTTAATCTATCTAGACAGAGATAGCTTCTCTCCTTCCAATAATCCCATACCCTGAAGTGGGTATCCTGACCTACTCTGCAGTTGGGAAGACAGTGTGGGCCATCAGAAGACAAGTGGAAGATGCTGTTGTATAGCTTTTGTATTAATTCTGGGATCTTTCTACCATCTATCTCTTCCCTCCAACATGATATTGGAAATAAACACATAGCTCCAAATTGGGACCACTCAAGATTTACAATCAAGTCCATCTTAAAGGGTAAGAGTTGCCTAGTACAAATGACCAAGATATAATGTTCTGCAACTTGAGAAGACAAAACTGGAAGAAAACTAGCAGATGAAGCCTTGAAATATGATAATGGGAACTAAGTGTAGAGGACTCATTACCTGCAGAAATAGTACAGACTGGCTCTAAGTAGATGCTTAAAGCCTAGATGAGTTTGAAAACACTGGCTCCTTAATGAGTGATGAAGGGAATGAGCTGGGTCTTGCAGGGGAGTGACAGAGAAGAGAGGCCCTTGAAGTGAGAGGAGGAGGAGGAGAGCGGGAGTACCTTTAGTGCCTCTGACTTCCCAAAGGTGTTAGGCAAAGGAAAGCGCTATGGAGAGGCTGGGGTAAGGACCCAGCCACGGCATGTCCATGCCCAAGTCAGAGACCTTCTGGGAAGCCCAAGGAAGAAGTAAGGACAATTATGGGTAAACTGATTTGGAGTTAGTTCCCTCCACCTGGTCACGTCCTGCACTTAGACCAAATAACAACCTGAGCTCCAACTTCTCCATACAAATAAGCTGAACAAAATCTGCCCTGCCTTTCATTATAACTATCATCATATTTCATAATTACAATTCATTGAACACTTACTATACAGCAGTCACAGAAGTGGGCACTTGGCATATGCAATTTCATCCAGCTTCCACCACAACCTACGAAATCAATATCACTTTATCCAGTTGATTGATGAGGAAACAGGAGGCAGGAAGGGTACAACAACTTGCCCAGTTCCCTCAGGTGCAAGTATCAGACTAAGATTCACAGGGCTCCTGAACAGTGTGCTTTGTGAATCAAAAAGCACCAGCACAAGTTACAGCTATCTTTCTAAATCCCTGAGTATGCACAAGCATCTGTTCTGACTATTGGAAAGCCCCTGGAAGGGAGCAGAGAGACTCTCTTCAGTGTAATCAATGTAGGTGGGCTCAAAGAATTCATATATCCACTCAAGAATATTCTTCCCTCTGGTTACTGAGCTCAGACCCAATAAGGGCAGGCTGACTTCACCAAAAAGAGCACTTGTCTCATGCAAAACAAAATGATGTGATTTTATAAAGGGCCAAGGTGAATCCACTAGATGTTTTCCAACAGAAAAAAAAATGTCAATTTTAACAAACCATATCTTTGGGGGGAAATAAACTACGAAAAATTCTCGCCTGAGTATGATAATTGATCTAGGTATCAAACTGACCTTTGATTTGTCTTCTCTCCCAAACTCGATCTCTGCTACCATTGAGCAAAAAGACATTCCATTAAGGCAGAAACTTTGTGCAGTTCATTGCTATCTACTCAGTGGTTTGCATGCAGTAGGTGCATAACAAGTACACATTACAGAAATGGGTCTCAGCCAAGTAGCTGCTGTGAATCCCTTGAAAAATCTCTGAGAATCATGGTACTTTGCAAATGAATTCCAAATGTTAGGACACAGACTTGTCCTGAGGGAGGAAGAATGTGTTTTCTGAAATAACCAATAAAGCAGCTCAGTCTGGTGGTTGACTGTAGCCTTTGTATACCTGGCCATGAGCGAAGGATGCACATCCCCAGAATTCAAGACACTAATGGAAAGAACAAAGAAGGAAGCAGGATTCTGTGTATTTCCTGGCAAGAACAGTATTTCCCTGCTTCTTAGGTGGGTATATTCCATTCCCAAAGTCTCCAGTTCCACAGGTTACTGTTGATTCCATCTTTATTTCAGGAATACTGAGGCTGGTTTGCAATACCACAGAGTTTGGCACAATGGGACAGTGGAAGTCAGCTTTGCAGCACGTGTGGAACAGAACCACCACTCATTTGGAGTCCCATGCTCTCTGCCAAAGGAAACTCAAGTCCTCTGGAACCTTCCAGCATCAAGGCCGAGTTCCATTAGGATACTGTTGGCATTTTAGGAGCCACAGAACTTTAGAAAGAATAAATCCATCCATGAAGTGGGAACTAAGTGACACCGGTTGTATTAGTTGGGTTGTCTAGAGGAATAAAATTGATGAAAACACATATGTATAATTATGCAAGGGGATTTATTGGGTAAACTTACAGAATCAGAGAAAGGAGAAGCCACAGTGGCTGTTTGTGTGCTAGAGTCACAGGATCCAATAGCTGCTCAGCCCAAGAATATGGAAGCCACAGAACAAGAGGAGCAGCAGTGCAGTGCCAGTCTAAGATCACAGGCTCAGAAGCTCATTGGAGAATCACTGGTTCAAGTCTGTGTTGGAAGGCTAAAGAAACGAAGACCTGGAGACCAGTGCACAAAGGTGACAGCAGCAAAGGATGGACTGGCTCAGGAAGACTGCAGCACTTCCAAATGGGCACACTTCTTGCTACTTTCCCTTTTTATTCCATCCAGCCTACATGTTTATTGGGTGGTGCCATCCACAACCACAGTGGGTCTTGTCAGTTTGCTGGCCTACATTATCACTCACAGACACACCCAGAACAGTGCCTTGTTAATAATCTTCTATGCATTTCTTAATCCATTCAAACTGACGTACCATGATTAATATTCAAAGTCGTGGTGAGATGGAGTAGTCCAAATGCAACAAACCCCACAGAATTTTCTGGGTTACAAAAAGATATCCACATCCTTCCCACTCACTCATTTGTTAGCTAGGTATTTAGCGGATACCTGCCATGTACCTGATCTGGTCCTAAGCCCAGTGGTAGAGCAATGAGTAGACACCTGAACTTGTAGCACACCCGTTCCAAAGAGAGACAGACTATCAACCAGGGAACAAAGAAATAGTGTGATGCCAGGTCAAAATGGGCTAAGCAGCTGGAGTAAACAACAGAGCAGGAAGGTGGACAGAGAAGGTGCTGTGCTAGACAAAGAGGCCACAGGTGTGCCCAGGGCACAGCCTCTGGGCAAGATCTGAATGAAAGGAAGTGATGAGCTTTGTAAATCTCCAGGACAAACAGGCACCACAGTTACTGCTCCTGCTGAGCCTCAGCCAGCTGATCTTGGGGGTAAATCACTTTTCAAACCCAAGTGTTAAAAATACTCCCTTGGAGTAAGTGTTCTCAGATTTGTGCTGACTTCAGGAGGCCAGCAGACTGCCTCAGCAGCAATTTTTAAAAATAAAATGAAAAGCAATTATGTTCCATCGCAGCAATTTACTCGGTGAAAATCTGGGGAGTAAAACAAGGTAAATACATCCCCTTCACACTGGCACACCTCCTGGGCCAGGGGCTTTCCTCACATCCAGCAGCTGGTTCTGTCCCCTCCAGGATGTGGGCTGGCTGCCTGCACAGCCCTGGGACAGGCCTGTTCCCACCAGTGGGACCAGGAGTGAGTCACCCTAAGCCCAGTCAACTAGGGCAGCAGGCAGCAAAGACGTAGGAGAGCATCTATGTGCGGCTCCCAGATGCACCACTTTGTGGGCAGCCCAGCCAAGCCTCCCAGGGTCTCACAGTGCTGGACCATGGTCAGAAAGGCTGAAAATGAGCCAGTAGTGCTGCTGCACACCTGTATTCCCAGCACTCCCGGACACTGAGGCAAGAGGAGTGTAAATTCAAGTTTAGCCTGGGCAATTTAGCAAGATCCAGTCTTAAAATTTAAAAATAAAATTAGAAAGGGGTGGGAGACTATGCTGGGGATGTCGCTCAGTGCAAAACCCTGGCGTCAATGAAAATGATAAAGAGGAAGGGGGCTACCCAAACCCTGCTCCACGCTCAGCCTTGCAGATGCCTGGTGTTCTCCTCACTGGGCACAGCAATCTACTCTCTTATCTAGGCTGCCAACCACTACCTCCAAACTGAGAAGTCCCTTTATTGTAACATTAGATTTTAAAAAAATAGGCGCAAATAGTACATGCTCAGAATATAGAGAAAAGCAAAAAGCAGGAAATAAAAATTCAGGCACAATGTCACCATTTAGCAATAGCTGCCTTTCACTTGCTGCCGTGGATCCTTTAAGAGTTTTCCGTTCCCATTTTATTTATGGATCCATATTTTTAAACAAGCCATTTGCCATACAATATGCCTTTTAACATAATTTCTCACTCGAGGAACCAGAAATATCTTCCCAGGCCTATGTAAATGATAGAGTTATCCAAATGTATTTACCAAATCATATTTAATGGCTGCAGAAGATTCCATTTTATGGCCCAGGCCATAATTTACTTGAGTTTTTTTCTGCCTGTTATTGGAATTTTCATTATTATAAACAATGCAGCGATGAGCATCGCTTACTCCTTCATTTAACAACTATTTATAGAGTGCCTTCTGTGGCTAACTTTGCGAACACATCCTTAATTATTCCCCGCGGGTGGATTTCTGCAAGTGGAATTGCCAGGTCAAAGCGCAAACATTCATTTAAGGCTTTTGAAATAAGAATATTGGTCTTATTGCCAAACTGCCCCCAAAAGGTCGTTCCAAGTTGTATTTCCAGCCCACCATGAGAAGGTCTGTCTCCCAAATCTTTGCCAAACTGACATTTCTTTTACTTTTTTAAAATCAATTTTGTGGGAGAAAAATAATGTCTTATTTCACTTTTCAATCCTTTGTTGCTACGCAGCCCGAACATTTTTCCAAGTGTACTGGCCATTTAGATTTCTCTTTTTGTGAATTGCTTATTCATAGCTCCAGTGATACATCTTAATTAAGTCTAGAATGAAGAGGAAAGAATAGAGAAAATTAATAATTATTGAGCACTTGTTATTTGCCAGACAGCATATACTACCAGCTCTGTGGGAGAAATTCATTTATCCTCACAACAGGTCTATCATTATCCCTGTTATACAGCTGATGGTGTGACGGCTCCTAGAAGGGCACCTGCCCACAGACGCTCAGGGATGAAGGGCAGGTCTAGGATGCAAACTCTACCACAAGGGTCCTTCCCATCCCCGCCTCCTGGGAAGTCTTTCCACTTGCCTTGATTCTGACAGGAGAAGCCACATAAGGACCAGACCTCAGATGCTCTGGCCTTTACCATGGGGGTATTTTCCCAGGACCAAGTCACATGCTGATTGCCATTTGAATTGCTACCTCAGATTGTTATCCATTTAGCCCAACAACCTTAAGGGATATGTTCCTTGGGAATACTCAGAAAGAATAAGTATCTAACAGTAGGATATTATGATTTAGGTCAAACATGTCCCCTGAAAATTAGTGTTGTATGTGGTGAAAGTTAGTTGTGTTTGGAGAATGAATGGATCATGAGGGGGCTATACTCACCAGTGAATTCATCTTTTGATGAGTTCAAACTGAATGTGCTCTTAGGAGGTGGGGCCTGGCTGGAGGTAGATTACTTGGGGTGTGACCTGAACATTTGTATTCTTGTCCCTGGCTCCTCCCTTCCCCCTCTATGTTCCCTGGCTACCATGGGTTGAACAGCTTTCCTCCTCCAGGCCCTTCCACAATGCCATTTCTGCCTGGGAGCCAGACCATCATTCATGGATTGAAACCTCTCCTCCTTTAAGTTGTGGGTGTTAGGTATTTTGCTCCAGTCATGGGAAAATGACTACAACACGGTGTCAGATCTTTCTCACTGCTTCTGAGTGGCTACAGAATCATTTTGGAAGCTAGGCATATTCTCCAAGGAGTTACAGTTTCCTGATCATGTACACTTTCCTAAAATATCATTAACATGCTGGAAAGGGCATCACCCTGTCATGAGATCCACACCCCTGGGAGGCTTTCCTGACTCCTTCCCTTTGTGCAAGCCTCCCCTTTGCTTAGAACACAGCTATTCCATCTTTTCTCTGTCCTAACTCACACATGTTTTTTATATTTACCACTGGATCTGTCTTCTCCCAGCCCCTCTTCTGACCATCATTGTATCAATGACCACACTGGAGACATAATTCATAGGCACAAAATCAACCATCTTAAAGCAAATAATTCAGTGTTATTCAGCACATTCAGGACATTGCACAACCACCACCTCCATTTTGTTCCAAATTATTTTCATCACCCTAAAGGAAGCTCCACATCAATTGTCTTAGTCAGGTTTTCAGAGAACCAATGGTTGTAAGAAAGCAGATTTAATAGGGGACATTTATAGATTACAATATTCACCCAGAAGCCAAATGCAGAGGTGCCGAATGTCCATCTAGGCACTGGAGACCCAAAAGATCCAATTGAGGGCTGGGAGCCCACAGCACTGTCCCACGTACGTCCGCGTCTGCACATGATGGCTGGAGCCAGGAAACGATGCTCACAGCAGAGATGACAACCAGAGATCCTCTGAAGGAACAGCAGCCATCCTCGAAGACAGCAAGGCCCCAAGCTCCTTCCTCGACGAGGACAGCCGAGTTCCTTTCGGAAGAACCAGCCACAGCAGAGCTTCCCCTGGGAAACAGCCCACCAACTAGCTATGGCTCCCACTCTGCCTTATGTTGCATCAGCAACAACCCTCAGGTGGCTCTCGTACGCCCAGCATCACACCAACTCAGTCCGGCTGGGCTTTCTGGCTCAAGTTGACCACATTAGGTCCACCACATCAATTAAGCACTCACTCCTCATTCCTCTTTCTCTTTACCCCTGGCAACTAGCAAACTAGTTTTCATTTCCATGGATTTTCCTATTCTGAATGCATTATGTAAATTAAACCAAACATGTGGTCTTTTATATCTAGCTTCTTCCACTGAGCATCGTGTTTTCAAGGTTTATCCACATGGTAGCAAATGTCAGCATTTCATTCTTTTCTATGACTGCATACTGCTCTACTATGTGGATGGCTCAGCATCTGGTTTCTCCATTCCTCTGCTGATGAAAACTTGGGTTCTTTTCATTGTCTGGTCACTATGAGTTATCCTGCTGCTAGCATCTGTGAACATATGCTTGAGTACCTGTTCTCAATTATTTGGGGTATATAGGTAAGAGTGGAATGCAGCATGTTTATTTTATTTTCTGTTGTATTACACCATCAAACTTTGGATACAAAGTTTGTCTTGTTTATGAATTTACCTTGAGTGCCTAAGGCAACCAACTCTATAGTTTTCCAGGGTCTATGATCACCCTGGGACATGGGACTCCAGTGATAAAACTGGGGATGTTCTAGATAGCCTGCAGAAGCTGGTCACCCTACCAACATGCAGCATATTATTCGATGTGCAGCAATTCCTCAATAAATGTTAGTTAATAAAAGATTCCTGTCATTTACTCAATGCTGACTTGATTATAATGTGTCTTGGCATACAGAGGTTCAAACACAAGGTTTTAACCCAGTCGGCTATTTACAGCAATCTACAATGTTATAGAAACCCACATTTTCAGCACTGCTGAAGCATACACAAAAGGGAATATGGAGGTTTTAAGCAGTGAGACTGTGGGTGGCTACAGCATTAAGGCCATTTGACAAAGATGTCCAAGAAGTATCAAAGGCTTTCCTGTGTGGTAAGGGAGACATGCCAAGGTGCCAGCACACAGCAGCGTGTGCTGTTCCCTTCTACTGAAGGGGATCAAGCAGATCAGAAAGATGCTAGCTAGACAGAGAGCAAATGCCATCTCTTTAGAGGAAGACAGAAGCTATAGGGAATCACAGTGTTCAGGGATGGAGGTGGGTATGACAGCGTCAGTTCTGCCCAGAGAATCTACAGATGCTTGGCACTGGCAGCACAAGGACCCTCCTTCTCTTTGCACCATTAAGAACAGAGATGGGAAGAGCTCTGGCAGCGCTTGACACAACTCAGCTCACAGAGATCACAGCAGAGCCAAGACCCTCACAACCCTGAATCCCCAGATGCCGCGGATGGCATTTAAGGGAATATACAGGATGAGCCTGAGGCTCAGAAGGGGCCAGGGAGTGTGAGCAACATGGAGAAGGATCCTCACAGCTTCATGTGTTCACTAATTGTTCTCTAAGCTGTGCACAGACCTCAGGCCAGCAGATTGAGAATTCTACACTCAACCTTGTCCTCGTGTTCACCTAGGTAGGCTGATGAACCCCTTACAGATACTGCAAAAAACACGTGTGTGCAGGAAGATGAAAAAAGGAGGTATTTGGAAGGTCCATGCTATTCACATCCCCACTCTGTGGGTGTGGAAATGGAGGATCCGCAGGTTGGAGGAATTAGAAGTTGTGAGACTTATTCACCATTTAACTGCTGAAGCTGAGTCTTGCAACTGTATCACACCACCTCACTCAGGTCCCACTAACTCTTCCTTTCAGAGGGTGCAACAGTAAGTGGGGGTCCAAGTTTATATCCCATGGAGGATCTACAGCTCTCTTCCTACAGTGAGGCATTAAAGAACCTTCCTCGTGTCTGAAGAACACACACTACCTAGACATGTGTTCATAACCTTTTCCCACTAAGCTGGAAGGAGAAGGTCTTGAATGAGATGAGGATGTCAAATTCATCATTTCCTGTCCCTCCTGACAACCAACACCCTATACCTACAAGACCTCATTTCTTTATTAGTGATCAGCATTACTGTGTTCATAGAAGCTTTCCTATTCTGGGTATTAATTTTGTACATTTCCAGTTTCCATGGAGACACCACATTCTTGCATTCTAAGAGTGCCACTGTAAAACAATGTGAAAACAAAGCAACTTCACAGAAATGGCTCACTTTGGACATTACCAAGCAACACCTTCATCAGCAGATAGGACCACTGTGCTGTGCTTTGGGGTTAATTGCTGAGGCCAAATTCCCTTCTTTCTCCCCCAGTCTGAGAGATGCTTTAGACACCCAACCTGGGAACTGAGCTCACAGTTACAAGAGCATTCTCCAGGTCTTGCTGCTTCAATTATTACACCGTTGTTATAATAGAGTTGAGAGGTAACTATGGCAACATTATTCCAAGGATAAATACCACAATATCGCCTTCAACTTTTTCCCCCACAAAGAAAATGAAGAATTGAGAACATGTAGAATTAATAGCATCACTTGTTAAAAAACCAGTGGACAGCAGAGCTGAGAAATCTTTAATTAGTGGAGCCTTTCCCGGCTCAGTTTAACACTTGCTCTGTGCCCCCACCAAGAAAGTACAGGGGTGGTCGGCCTCAGAATTCAGTAGCACTGAACTTGGGCCCCATCAGGCATCCAGACCTGGGTTGCTGGAATTTCACAAGATGTTCCACTGGGGTCTCAGTATTGTGGGCAAGGGAAATGCTGACCAGTTAAGAACAGGAGATGAGTCTCAATCAACTACCATGGTGTGTACAGAGAATAATGAGGGAGGAATATTCATCATTGATTTCCCAATGCTTGAGACACAAAAGCAGCAGCCTACCACATGGTTGAAAGCATAGACTTGGAAATCAAACAGATGAATTGAACATTCTGCTCCTCTACTCACTAGCTGTAAGACTTTAAGCAAGTTACTTAAATGCTCCAAGCCTTAGTTTCCCCAGCTGAAAAGCAGGGATGATGATCTGCTTCACAGCACTGTTGCAAGGATTCAATGAAACCACGGTTGTGTGGCAATCTTATCTAACAACACCCATTTCCACATCACGACTCACTTCCACATCACGTTCCTCAGTCTTCCTCTGGCTTCAACATCACCAAGGCAATATAAGCAAAATGATGCGTTCTTCCAGGCTGGCCCATTAAAAACTCCCCACCTGCTCTCCCCCATGCTCCTTCCTCTGCTTCCTAAGGACCAGTTCTAAGGACAATCTGCCAACTATGCGGTGATGCAGGCAGAACCTCAATCAACCTGGGTCTTAATTTGGGTCTCAAGCAACCTGAATGACTGCACAGAGGTAGACAGTGCTCCCATCCTGTGCCAACAAGGAACACCTGTTTTAACTATTAGCAACAAAAACAAACAAATTTCTATGGTGTTAAAACAAGGGCTTCATCTATTACATCACCTAGCACAGCCCAGGTCCTGCCAGGCACTAAGCACTCACCACCTCTCAGCTATATGATTAAGAGGAGACTATTTCCCCTGTAAGGCTGCCCAATTTGCCAAGAACTCTGGCAAGTAACATCCCAATTGATTTCATGGAGTCTCTTTAATTCATAGAGTTAGGTATAAGCTTTCCTGCTGCAATAAGTAATGAAGTACAAATTGAGGAAATTAGTTATCAATTAGTCATTCGATGGTTGGGGTGGCAGGCAGCAGGCATAAATGGTGCCAGATTAGTTAAGCCACGATAAATTTTATTGCTCTACAAGGAACGGGTCTTTATTCATTACTTCTCAAATTTATCTTTATTATTAGCCCCAGGACATGAGACAGGGCCTGTATGCAGAAAGAGGTAAGAAATCAGCCTGGGTATTTGGTGACAAAATTCGAAACAAAGATGGCCCCTGATGAGTCCATTTCAGAGTGAGTAGGGTAGCCATGTTATTCTTTTGAGATATTAATGTCTCTTTAGGGTTTCCAGTTTTCCAAGGAAAATCCTACAATTTGCATGCCTTTTCTCTCATTAATTACCAGGTCACACTACAATCATACCACATTTCACACGTCCATCACCACAAGACGTGACCAGAGATTAGTCTGCCATCTGGAAGATGTAAGAGGTGGGCTCACAAAGACCAAATGACCATGGCTAACTTGGAGCCTTCTACTCTGCCTGTCCCTGAAGTATCTCCTATGTCTTTCCATCTCTCCTAGTGCCTGGCACATCAGAGAATCCCTGCTCAAATTTTTTTCACAGCTTTCCATTGCACCCAATATGCAGTCTGCTCTTTCATCATGAGCTTTTAGGCCTTTCTAAGGACCGAGTCTGCCTGCTCTTTGACTTCATCTCCTGCTGTTCTCCCCTCTTCATTATGCCCTCCAGTTCAGAAACGAATTGGGTAGATATTGATAAAATAGATACCCAGGAGGCTAAGTCTTCTTTTGCAGTCAACCAAGGCTCTATGACTTGTAGGTTAGGTTTCGGGGAAACCGTGGCTTGGTCAACGTGGCACCAAACAGCCACAAGATCACTTAGGTTGATGCAGAGCATCGAACTGGACCAACACAAGGCTCCTGACTGGCCTTCTAGTGTTGGGTCAGACAATCAACCCCCATTCATCAATTTAAACAAGCTTTCCTTTATATTAGCACTACTATACATGTGGCACTAACTAGGTACAGGGAACAATGCTGAGTATATCACACACGTTAACACACTTAATCCTCCTAAGAACATTACTGTTAAGGTACAATTGTTACCCTCATTTGAAACTTACAGTGATTCAGTAGCTTGCATGTGGCAGAGCTAGAATTCAAAAGCAGATATTCTAGCAGGGCACGGTGGTGCACGCCTATATTCTAGCACCCTGGGAGGCTGACGTAGGAGGATCACAAGTTTAACTATCTGGGAAACTTAGTAATTTAGTAAGACCTTGTCTTGAAATATAAAATGAACTCAGTATGAAGGCTCTGAGTTCAAAGCTCAGTGCCAGGAAAAAAAAAAAAAGCAGTATTCTGGCTTTGAACTACAATAGTAACTCCAGTAAATCATGGCCAAAGTTACCCTCAAAAGCCCCTAATACTCCCACAAAGTGCCATACAGGTAGTTTTGTATTAGTAACACTCATACATGACCTCACACACACACTAAAGTGGAAAAACCACTGAGCTAGATTAGAACAAAAGAAGGGATATGTGCTGATGTCAAAACATTACCAAACCCTATAGGTAAACGGATGATGGGAACACAATCCCATGTTACTCCTGCTTTCCTGCATGGTTTAGATCTTCAGTTTTCCTAGACAGATTCTAGGACCTCAACACGCTTGTTCGCATTTCTGCGGACATGAGAAGGAAATGGATGGAGTGCAGTGACAGAGTGCTACCTTCTGAAAGGAAGAGCAGTGCTGTGCTGGTGAAGGCTTAACAACAGGCTCCCTGGACACAGAGCTCCATGCTTATAGGGTTCTCCAGTTTAAATGGTGTGAATCCCACCAGGATGACCAACTTCAGCAGCTAATGTGACACCAGCCAGTTGGCAGGCTACCTGTAAACTTCTCATTGAGCTCTTACCAGTCAGGATGAGGGGCTTCTCCCCTCCACACACACACACTGGAAGGTCTGCCCTGCAGACAGCTCTGAGAAGAAGCGACCCTACCATGCTTCCCACAAAGGGTATTCACTCTTCCCCAAGACAGAACCAGAACTCTGTTTCAAGTGAAAGATGCAGCCAGAATTCTACACAATTGCATTCTCAACTTTTTGAGAAGAAACATTAAAATTAATAACAATTAGCGCACGAAGTGCACAAAGTCCTGTAGGTAATGGCACTAAATCTTTACTTCTAGAATTTTAATAAACACATGATGAGGACTGAATTCTATACAAAAGGCCATCACTGAGGCGTAGTACATGAGTGTGTGCCACACTCACACAAATATCTTTACTCTTTTCAAACAATGTTCCGTGCCTGTTTTCCTTTTCTCTAAAGTCATGTGTTTGAATCCAGTATGAAACACAACACGTGTCTCAACTTTGCATAACCCAGAACAAAATGAACTGAAGCCCATTTCCAGGCTGAAATCAATTGCTCAGTGATTCCTGAAACCCAAGTTCTTTCTCCTCCTCGGCTCCTGAGAAGCCTCTCTGAACAGGCAGCTCAGAGGCAAGCTGCACCCTTTCCTGAAAGCTTTGTGAAGTGCTTGCTTATCTTCCATGCAGGGAGATATTCTTTCTGGAGGGAGAAAGGAGGATTCTGCGAGCCATAGAGCCAACTCCTCCTGCAGGCCACCATGGCATTGTGCCCACAAGCATCAGACAGCAACCTAAAATCAGCCAAAAAAACACAAAACTTCCAGCAAAAACACAAACCTTCAAATGGCTAATATACAGATGTTTAGAGAAAAATATAAGCTATCTCAATTTTGAGTCAGGCTTTCCTTCCAACAAAATTGTTGATATTATATAGATAAGCTGTTTTTAGTTCTTCTGGGTCTCCACAAGCACCAAAGCCTCCTTCCTGAAATGTAGTCCTGACAAGGCTCTGCTATAGAGTGTCTGCGTGACTGTGTAGGTGGCTTGGCCTCTCTGAACCCCAGAGCTTGTTCCCTGGATCTACCTCCACACAGAGGCCCCATCCCCTAACTGTCTGAGACCAAGCACCACCATGTACAAAGCCACTTGATGTGAAACCCAAGTCTACACTGCATGTGTCACCTTCTCTGTTCAGTGGAGAGGGTGTCTGCCTACTAGCCTTACAGAGATGACCAATGACAGTGGAGATGAAGACATTCTGGGAGAAAAAGAAAGACAAAGACTGCACAAATTTCAAGAGCTGCATATATGACTTCATAATGCTAACATATGTCTGTTACTTGCGAGTGGTATGCATGATGCCCAGAGTTAGAATTTGGAGGAAGAAACTTCATATTTCCTAGTTGAATCTATCATCTCCCCACCAGAGCCTAAGATGTTAAAGTCTGCGGAGAGAAAGTTCTTCAGATCATTCACATTGGAGAGAAAGCAAGATTTTTTCATGCCAGGGTCCCCCAATCACTAGAAAATGACTGCTATTTTCAGAGCTAGATACACATAGCAGATACACCTCATTTCACTTTGCTTCAAATCAGCATGAACTGCATGTGTTTGACAAATGCCCTCAATACACACACACAAACACACACACACACACACACACCCCTCACCAAAAGCCCTGATTCACACTGTCTCCCAATGCCTGTGGTATAACTGCTCCACCCTGGCCCACTCGAGTTAGCCCACATAAGGCCACTGTGCCTCGAGTTGGGAAGAGAGACACAGTCAACTCCTGTGACCTGGTATGACTCAGCTCCGGCAGCAATGTGGGTGCCACACCATCTGCACAGAGAAAACAATTCTGTTTAAAATTATCTAGTGCCTGACCTCAAGGGACTCCATGAGCAGCCATGGAGACAGACTTGGGGGACAAGCAACAGCAATGCCAGGCAATCAGAACAACAGAAAGAGAAGTCTGGTCAAGGTGTGTGGGAACCCAGAGGACAGAGCAATTCATTCAAGGGCAGCTACACAAAGAAACATTGCAGCTGGGGTATGAAAGACTTGTAGGAGTGTGGCAGGTGAGCAAGAGGAGAGATAACAGGAAGAACACCAGATGGGAAGCAGCATACAAGCAAAGGCCAGGAGCCATGAATGCTTATGATTATTTATCAGGCCTCATTACCTGTGAGCTGTACTCAACAATTGTACTCTAATTTACAGATCCTGGCTCAGAATTTAGTGACACAGTGAAGAAGGGAAGGGGCCCCCTAGAAGTCTTCCTCATTTCCATAAGCTGTGTCCTCTCTACAGAAAGGGTTTAACCCTCTCGGTCAGTCCTGTCCTGGAGTGAAGCTTTAGTTACGTGAGATGAAGAAGTTCCAGAAATCAGCTATACCACATAGGGCCTACAGCTAACAATACTGTAGTATGCCCTTGAAAGTTTACTAAGAGGGTAAATTTCATATTAAGATTTCAAAGTACAATAAAAAAGGAAATACAATGTAAATCACATATTATTTTAAATTTTCTAGTATCTACATTAAAACAAGCCCCCAAAAAATCCTAAAACCTAGGAAATTATTTCTAAATCATTTAACCCAATATATTTAATTCAGTATGTTAAAAAAAATTATCACTTGAGTGTATAGCAGTTGCCAAGTGCTAGGTAATGGTCCACACCACAGACAGTACAGTTTTAAGGTATTATGATCCCCTTGTGGAACTAGGAGCCCTCCTTCTGCAGGGCATATGCTGGACAGATGCCACTGGGCTTAGGAGAACTTGGCTTTGTCTGACACTGGTAGATGAGGCCTCTGATGGCACCTGGCTAAAACCTACAACTAATGGCATTGGTAAACTCAAGAGACAAGAGTTGTCCACCAAGCCCCCCAGGTAACTTTATCTCTGGATATCAGTGTCCTTTCTTCAGGTAATCAGAGACACATGGAGATACAGCAAGTACATATATAATCTACATCCGAGCTCTTCATTCTCTCCAACCAGAGTTCTGCAGACGATCCGCTTTTGGGTGGCTGTGATAATTAAAACACATCCTTGGGAACAACAGCCAGCTGCCAAAAATGGCACTGACTCCTCTGCCACCTTTCCCATGCAGAAAACACACCTCCATCACGGCCAGCACAGACTCAGCAAGTGTTTGTGGGCCTTTCATTAAAAGGCCCAGGAACCCAACTACCTCATCCTCAGCTGGCCCACCCTCTACCTGGCCCATCTCTCTTTTCAAATGGAGTCCTTGAAGATGGCTTCAGCCTCCTCAAAACCAGCCTTGGACTTTCAGGCGTGCAAATCACAGCCATAGGAAGACTCACTTTGCCCCCGACCCTCCCCAAGCCTTCAGGGCTCTTACTCCTCCTTTTGAAGTCATGTTTGAAACTTATTCTGTCCCCTGGAACTAGACCCTTGGCCATGCGCCACTGAGCATCTACTGTCCTAAATTTTCTATGGTGTCTTGTCCAGCCATCCTAGTGGACAAGACACGGGTCACTGGCAGATGGATGTCCATGGTGTGTGACAGTCTCATGGCACCTGAGGATGCAAAGTGATCCAGGCTTGCCCTTTTCCTTTGACAGCATGCCAGTGTGGAAGGTTCCTCCAGGACAAGAGGACAAGAGATCTGTCCCTGATGTCACCTTTCAAATCCTCTATAAAGCACCAGCCTCACAACAGCTGCCCTAATGCCTTCGGATGGGGGTGGAGAGAGGGAGAGGGAGAGAGAGAGAGAGAAAGAGAGAAAGAGAGAGAGAGAGAGAGACTGAGAACTCAAATTGGCAAAAAGAAGCAGGAGTTTCCACTGTGAACCAAACAATAAAAAAAAAACTCCTCATTCTCTCCCTCCCTGAAAATCTGTACTCCTCTGGATCAAAACCCCTCTCATTATATGGACAGTACATTTTCTTAAAGTCTGATTTAATATTTTCCCTTACTTTTGAAATTCTCCCAGGTCTCAAGCTACCAAAAGATTGGGGAGAGCAGAATATTTCTAGTCAACGATAGCATTACCATTTGATTCCTGTTAATCCCTAAATACTGGAAATAGCACACCTAGTATTTAGCAAAAGTCTGGCTTCTTAATGCAGCAGGCATTAGGGTAGGCATTAGGCATTTCAGATGGCAGGAAAATCTTATATCCCTTTCCTACCCTACACATTTTTTTCCCCTTTAACAAAAGTTTCTTCTCAAAGTTTCACTTTAAATATAAAATATGTCCTTGTGGAAGCTGTTACAAATGTCACCACTTTAACCGGCCCAAATTTATGGTGACATTGAATTTTAATGGAGCCATAAATGTCTGATGTAATGGTGATATATGCACCGCAATAAATTGTTATAGAGAAATATAAAAATAAGTGTAAGATAAAAGATTGTGTATAAAATATGTTTTTACATCTCCTTTAATGATTAAAAATCATACAAACTTGATATTCTAAATCACTCGAAATTGCCATTGTGGCTCTGGGAACATTTTCTCCCTCGAAAGTCTTTCCTGGGCTAGGTTGATGATTCTTTGGTCAGAAATCGCATCCACTTTAATGAGGACATTTAAGATGATTTTTATGTTGACGTGGGAAAAAAGTAATTAGCATTAAAGAAGATGGAGATGATGATAGTAACGACCCTGTGCCTTGGGAATGGTCCTTGGAAACTGGCAGGATTGATGTGCTGGTGGCCTTGTGACTGCTCCTGCTGTCTTCAGGACGACCTGACCACTGGCCTGGTGTCTTGGAGTGACTGGGCAGCTCCAAGGACAGATGCAGGAGAGAGGAAGAGGACAGAGCAAGCAGAGCAGGTGAGGGGAGGCTCTGGCTGTGGGAGGAGACAAAGAAAAAGTGGCTGCAGATGACGCCAAGCTGTGGTCCCAGCTCCACTTACTGTATGACCTTGGATAACAGTGACTTCACCCTCCACACCTCAGTATATCCCTTTACAAGATAATAATGTCCCTTAACAAAAGGATACTAACACCAAGATATGGACATGTTTGCTTTTTAATCTCCCTTTAGCTATTTTCAGTAGCACTGTAAAAACTCCTGAACATCTACCCTAAACTGATTTATGACTCCACCTCTCATCCAGCAATAAGAAGAGCCTGTAGCCACGGTCATCTATCCAACGATGGGCATCCGGTTCTCATCAGAGTCAGTGCGAAGCCACGGGACTCACTGTGACTTCGAGGACAGCAATACAAACTTTCTTTTTCACTGGATTTCACCTTGAAACAATGTGGGCTTGAGTAGCATCAGCTCTTTTGCCACTACAACAACCAAGGGGAAGCAGAGTCAAGAAATTAAAACAAAGAATGGACCCAATACCAAACTGTTTAAGACCCTGGATTGAGTCATGTCTGAAGCTAATATTTTTCCAGATGTAGGAATTGACAATATCCTTTCCTGACTATCACTGTTTTGGGTTTGACTTTCAGTCATTTGTAAGCAAATGGGTTCTGATTGATGTAATGAGTTATAGGTTTACTGCGAAGCTAAGTATGATAAACCATATAACATGTTTCACACAGCATCTGACATAAAGTCCTGAATACTCAGTGTGATCAAAAAATATAGTGAATATTTAAATTTGAAAAAATTATTACAGCAAATGACACATTGCCATTAAACTCCCTCAAAATATGCCCCCTCACTTCAAAAACACTTATCCCATCATTCTTGCCAATTTCTGCAGCAGTCTGGAAGTCCTCTTTTGTGAATGTCTTTACAAGGTGTGATCAAAACTATGGTGAATGTGCCTACTGAGTACCATCCAATGGAAAAGCAGGCTTGGGAAAATATTAGTGTGTCCTGTCACCTATTCACCGCGTCTGACTCTGTGCAACTTCTGGCTGTTTCCCAAAGTCAACACAACCACAAAAGGGCAATGTCTTGAATTCATTCAGAATATTAAAGCAACCATGACACCACAACTAAAGAAACTCATGAGAAACTGAAAGTGTAAATAAAGACTAAAATGTATTATATTGGGAAAGGGAAGAAAATGTCCAAATGGGAAAAGGAACAAGGGAGGGGAAACGGGACAGAGGACATGAGAAATAAGAAATGGAAGGAAAAAAATGGAAACAAAGCTTTTGTAAATAGGGAGGGAGGAGAGGGTGGAGAGGGATGGGAAAAAAAGAAGCAAGATATGTCATGTACAGGTACAAATCCCCTATGATGAATGTTATCACTATGTACATCTAAAATGTACCATTAAAATAAAATAAAATTTAAAAAAATAATTTAAAATAAGGAGGACCAGAAAAAAAAAAAAGAAAGAAACTCATGAAAGAAGACTTCTAGAACTGTGTCAGAAAGTGGCAAGAATAATGGGATGAGTGAGTTTTGAAGTAAGGGAGAATAATTGAGGGGGATTAATGGTAACATGTCTTTTCTTGTAATGAGTTCTTAAAAATTAAAACATTCACTGTAATTTCTGACCATACCGCACACACAAAAAAAATGGCTATTATCATCATAATCACAATTGTCTGTGGTCAGCAATCCTGTGTCTTGGAGGCTGACCTGTAAAGAATCTCCAGAAAAGGGACCACATTTGGTGACCTGCTCCCCCACTCACCTCTCACCCACAATGACTGATTGCAAAGGTACCAGCCAACAGCTCCAGCTCTCTGGAAGCTCCAGACTGTGAAAACAGAAAGGCAGCCTCCCCACGTTTGCTTCCTCCCAATTGGCTCCCCACAGCCACCATGCCTTCTCCACCCCCAGGATGTGGCACCACTGCCAACAAGCTTCAGGTTTCGGTCTGCTGTAGAAAAATACTGAGTGCACAGGGAGCTGTGGGGCAGTGTTAGCTGCACCGACCCTCCTGCCACTGGCCATGCCACCCCACCCAACTCCCAGGCTGGGCTGCAGCGGAGCCTCATCCCACCTCCTCTGTCACTAGAGAGGGTCATGCCCATGTAATCTTCTCATTATTTTTACTTTTTGAATGTGCCGTGGCTTACTCTTCGGAGCCTGGAGGGGAGGACGCTAACATCAGCTCTCCCTTGGGGGGATGGCTCCTCTGTCTTCCTGATCTGCAACTCTGCAGCATAGGTCTGCAAGTTCCAGCCCCATGCATCTTCCTTTTCAATCCTGGAACCCTCAATTTGAAATCTCAGGTACAAAGCCTGGGTTGCCTTACATCTGCCCATGTCTTGTGGAAGGATCTCCAGTGCTGTCTCCTTCCTTGTGAAGTCCCCTGTTCCCTACAAATATCAAGAGACTGAAGGCCCATGAAAAATATTTGATGACTGATCACATGATCCCCACCCTTGTCCCTCCACTCTTCTTTCTCCATAACCTTTGCCACTTTCTAACATTCCCTATGCTTCCCCTCATGATGTATGAGTCCTGATGATTCCCTAACTTTTTATTGTTTGTTCCTCCATCCGGTTTCTCTCCTCACTCACTCACTGCCTCACCCACTGCCATGGTTCCCACACCCCCAGAGCTTCTGGGCGTAGAACATCACATGCACATGCTCAACCCGTGCATGGGTTGGATATGGAGGCTCTGACTGGACCTGACTCTCGTGTCCACATTGGGCAAAAATCCCCCTACTCATTTGCTCCTTCCTCTCTTTCTTCCATCACTCTCCC
This sequence comes from Hystrix cristata, assembly GCA_004026905.1. NCBI lineage: Eukaryota > Metazoa > Chordata > Mammalia > Rodentia > Hystricidae > Hystrix > Hystrix cristata. The sequence goes on from PVJO010002423.1 coordinate 26,005, forward strand.
TTAGCCAAAGAACTACTATGGATATTCAATGTGCAGGAGACACCCAGAGTCCATCTAAGGAGGCCAGGGCCTGATGAAGAAGACACAGAGCCGAACCAGGAAGGGCCACAAGGCACGGCAGGTGTGGGGAGGACCACGGGGTGTGAGAATGCTGATCCAGAGGCCTGGGGCTGCTGGGACAAAAGGGCATCTTCCCTGGAACCTAGGGATAAGCAGGAGCCTGCCTGTCCCCAGCAGTCAGGAAGGAGGAGCCCTGGTAAGCTGTCCTGCCCTAAGTTCCTAAGAGAGCCCCTCCAGCCCAAACTGAGATCAGCCAGCTGATTTCACCAGCAGCTTATGTTTGCTGTTTCTCTGTGACATGTCCACACACACTCACAAAGTAATCTCAGTTCATGTGCTGCATGCCTTACCCAAAATCACAACGTATCAATGGGAAATCTGACGTTAGCTCAAAAACAGTACAATTTTCTCAGCTGTTTCCTTTAGACTTACTTTAAAGATCATTTTGTTAAGGTACAATTCAGCCCCCACACATGCCATCCATTTAAGTGTCCAAGTTCAGGGGCTCCTGCTTACTCAGTGTTGGGCAGCTGCCATCACCAGCTCCATGGCCACCTCCAGTTCCACAGATCAGTCCTCTTTGGCAGGAAGCCATCGAAGGGAAGACTTCAGTTGTCCCCTCAGTAAGAATCCCAGACTTTCCGATGTGCACAGAGCAGGTAGTCAGTTCCATAGAGGCAGACAGGCCAGGACGTAGCAGGAGCAGGCAGTGTGGAACCAAACTGTTTTGTTCCAGAATTGTTTTTTAATGACATAGATCTGGTGTAATAACATTGATCGCTGAAGTATGGCATCCAATAACAAGCCAGCCTGTGTCAGACCCCAAGGAAATGACGGGAAATGCAAGATGCTCATCATAGTCAGCCCTGTTTCATCAGAGAGGTGCTTAAGAAAAAGAGGAAACCAAAATGGAATCAGAGAAGTGATGGGGAGAGAAGGAGAGATGGAGGGAGGGTGAAAGAGAGAGAGGACAGAGACAGGAAGACAGAGCCACAGACACACTAGCAGATGGAGGGAAAAGCAGAGATACAAAGAGACAGATGTATGCAGATGCGAAGAAAGGAGGGGGCAGAGAGGTACACAGAAGCAGAGACAGGCAGCCAGAGACATACTGGCACAGGAAAATGCAGAGACACGGAATGAGATTTAAAAATAAATTAAGAAAAAGCTTAATAGCCTCCATAGCTTTTACCTTTAACTCTTTCCAGAGTTCGGACACATCTCTGTCCATGCCCCAACAAGGCCATCCAGGTGTCAGGGTGATAAAGTCTTTCCCCCAGTGGGAACAGCAAGGGATGTGAGGAAGAAGACCGATGCAGCAGAGGCTGGGACAGACATCGACCCCGTGTGGCCTCATGTGGCCATGGGTAGCTGAATTACACCTCCCTTCTCCACTCCAGAGCTGCCCAGGTGCACCTGGAGGGAGAGTGGCTGTGGGCAGTAGTATATCTGATCTCTACACAGAGGAGGCAGCCTAGAATTCTAACACTACCCCTCGATGTATATCCCAACGTCTCTCCAGGACACCGGGCTCACTCCATCCCTGCACAGTGGGCCAGAGTGTTGGTGGCCAGAGAAGAAAGAGACCCATTGGTCACCATCACCATGGCTAGTAATTAAGGGACATACATGAGAACATGGAGGCCCAGAGCCATCTGTGTACCCTAAGGCCAGCCCATCACTCTAATTTTCCTTGTGCACACACAGAAATGTACATGAGCAAACCCAGAGCCATACCTCTCCTGCCTGGAGCACAGGCATGACACACATGTGTCCCCAGCTCCTGAGCACAGTTCACACACATTCCCATCACACCCACAGCTAAGTCCTACTCTCCTCTACTAGAAAAGCCACTGACATGCATAGTGATCAGAGGGGGAGAAGGGTGGAGGTGCAAGGTGAGAAGGGAAGGGGGGTAGGAAGGAGGAGCACACAGGAAAAAAGTCCTCTATAGCCATGGAGGGAAAAGGCCAGCCAAGAGAAGGATGCATCTGCAGTGCCAGGTGTGCAGCAGCCTAGCTCTGGGGGAAGGAGGTCCAGAAGCACAGAGCCAGTGAAGAGCCCACTGTGCTCCATGCAGGCTCAGGTGGGAGTGGATGTCATGGGAACTGTGAGATATGGGAGGATTCAAGACACCTCCTTGATGCCATGGCCTGTCCTGATGCCTTCCTATAGTTAAGTGGAGATAATGATGCTACTTGAGGACAGCACCACAACATTTCCTAGCTAAAGCCAGTATCTCAGTGACCACAGATACTCCAGGCCTGAAAGCCAGAAAAAGACCTCAGAGCAGCTCCCAGCCTTCCACCCCTACCACCTCTCCTCTCTCTCTCACGGTGTCTCTTCTTAGTGCAGTCTTCTTTTTTCTTTTCTCATTTTTTTGTGGTTAGTTTGGTTCAACAAACTTTAGCTTCCCATCTACTGCGTGCCCAAACCTGTGCTCAGCCCTGGGGCTGCAGGGACCAGTGCCTCATCCTCACCCCAAGTGAGTCCACCATCCAGGGCAGAAGCTAGGACAAAAAGTAACTGGACAACCACCCAAAGGCAATGTGGATGCCCAGCACCAAAGAGGACAATGACAGACAGGTGTATGGGAGCCTCATTAACTTGGCTCTGAGCTCAGGGACTTCAGCTAGATCCTTCTCAATGCAGCCTAAGATCCAAAGCCAAAGATTCACCTCATTTCTTCCCAATGGTTTCTTGGCAATGGCAAGGTTCCATGGGGCTTGGGGGAAGTTAGACTTCAGAGGGATAAAAGCATACACTCTGCTCTTTGACTTGACAAGGCCCTTACCAGCAGACCCACTGGGAAGAAGAAGTACAGGAATCCAGGTCAGGTGCAGGAGCAGGAGAGCCTTCCAGCTGTAAATAGCTGAGAGAAGTGGCAGGGGAAGATTCAGCCATCTTTGGATGGTGCTAGAAAGAAGAATGACAATGGGAAAGAGAGGAAAAAAGAAGAGATGGGGAGGCAGAGGGAGAAAAGGAAAAGGAGGTAGAGGATGGATGGAGGAAGGGAGGAACTGAAAAACCTGGGGAAAGGTCTGCATGGACAAGACTGACATCAGGAGGATGACCTCAGGCACTAAGTAACCACACTGACTTTGCACACTTCCCAGGCACTAAGCTTGGGTTCCTAGCTGACCTGGCTATGATCAGGTAAATAGACCAGGCAGCATCACCTGCTTCAGCATCTCACTGACAGCATGGCTGCCTCAAAGCCCATGGCTGGAGACAGGGAGCCCATTCCCATGTGAAGGCAATCTTTGGGTTAGTTAGCGATGTAAGCAATTATAATAATTTGCTTCCTCAGTGGCTTTTCTTGACCTCTAGTGCCACCAAACGAGGCACCCACCTACAGCCCAGGGTAAGAAGTCAGAGACACTGAGAGGTGCTTTTATGCTCTTATCAGCCAAAATGAAAGGTTAGGAACAATGTTAGTCCACAATTTTTTGTTTAATTCTAATTTCCTAGATAGTGAAACCTTTAGTTCTAGCAACCACTACAGTATTTTATACTGTTTCATTTCAGAAGGAGGCATTTTGTTTGTTTTTAGAGTCCCAGTTTTTCAAACTTTGACAACTATGGTAAAATTTACCCCCATTTAAGTAATGTGGTTTGATGGATGGTATGGTTTGGTTTGAATATGTCCCTGGAGGTTCATATATTGGAGGCTTGGTTCCCAGTATGGTGGTATTCAGAGGTATGGTCTAACGGGCCATAACTAGATCATGGGAAGGTCACCTTTAGGAAGGGAGTAATTCAGCTCTCTTGGGACTGGATTAGTTCTCACCAAAATGGATGGTTATAAAGTGAATTCACCTGTCTCAGCTTACTTGCTGGCTTCTTGTTTATACACGTGACCTCTCTCTTTACAAAGTACCCAGCTTCACAAAACAGACTAATGCAGTGAGTTTGGACAAACATACAGTCTTATAATAATCGTGCTCACAATGAAAATGTAGAATACTTCCGTGACCCCAAAACATCCACCCAAAGTCAAGTCCTTACATGCTCAAGTAGGCATTCCCCTCTTTTGTTTTCATTTTCCTCTTTAGGCCTTTGCTTTTATCTAGGATCAAGGAAGTCATTGCTGAAGACCTTTGTGAAAAACTATATGAGGCAGAGAATACATCTGGTTTTGCTCTACAGGACACAGCAGAAGGTCTTGACACTTAAGTGACCAGTAGTAAATAATGAGAAATGTATAGGTTTGATCTTGGGTTAATTTAAAAATTAGACGGAAAGAAGTTATTCATTGCCAAAAGGACATTATTTTTTAAGTCATAAGTGCAGATACTGAGGCTCAAAAAGACCTAAGTCATACAAAGCTAGTATTCAAACCATTATCTGCCTGACTCTGAGCCTGTGTCTTTCCCCTGTGCCTTGCTGCCTTCTCTCATTTCTGAAAATTCTGACAAGTGCCCTACAGCCACTCACTCCTGTTCTCCTGTCTGCATCTCATGGAGAGACAGCCACATCACCAAGAAGCTTCCTTGCTCCTGAGTTGCCGTGGGCCCTCTGGGCTGAGAATCTTCAGTCCAGCACTCATTGTTAGTTTCTGTAATTTTAATGAAGAAGGGCCGCTCCCCGTTGGCTTCTAGTCTTTAAACTCCTGAATTTTAATAACCAACTCCACTGATGATTTACAAATTTCAAGGCAGGAATTAGCAGAAAATTCCATATTTCATAGAGGCTGAATTGAACTATTATCTCCATGCAGCAGGTGCCAATTTCCCATCAAATGGTGAAATGCCGTAATTATCAGTAGAATTCCATTCAAATTCTAAAAGTAGATAAATAACCAATGGGAATATCATTTATTCATTAGAATATGAAAAAGGGGAGAAATATTACCCTGCTCATGGCTGCAATGAGGCCCCCTTGCAAGGGAATGCCCAGCTCACTTGATGCAGGGTGGAGGACTGAAGGCTCATTAAACTCTCAGGTCAGCAGGAGAGAGAAACTTCCATTAAACACCTGAACAGCGAGATAATAGGCCACTGATTGAGAGGTTAATGTGTGAGATACGGTGGTGCCTTCTTATTTTCCTTGCAGTGGATAGAAAGACACATATTAGAAATCACTGGAAAATTACCCCAACTTCCTATTTCCTGTTGCATATCCCCCCTGCAAGACCTTGACAGTCTAGCTGTTCTTCCTACCTGTTTCTTCTTGCTATTGCCACACGAATGTCTTATGGACCCACGGGTTCATTTCCACCTGTGTAGATCTCCCTGTTTCATCTGGAAAGACCACTCCTTGCCTCTGATGAGACAGATCACAAAGTTCACCACACATTTGTGAGTTTTTATGTCAATGCCAGAAACAAGGGAGCCACTCTACCTCTTTGCTCTAGGCTCAGACAATTGAGGTTCAATCACAGCCTCCTACTCATATGTGTCTGTTGCCTTCTCTGTAAAATGAGGGTGGCAGCCACCATGGTACCTGCCCTCTAAGGTCCATGAGAACAGACCAAGACGCCACAGGGAAGGTTTCAGCATGATATCTGACAAATAGAAAGTACAGTAAACATTAGGGGGTTGGGGATTTAGCTCAAGTGGTAGAGCACTTGCCTAGCAAGTGCATAGGCTCTGAGTTCCATTCTCAGCACCTCCCCCAAAAAGTACAGTGTAAACATTAACTGAGGATTAACATATGACTAGCCTACAATGATGATCATAGCTGTGGTGGTGAGAGTGGAAATGGTGATGACAATGATGTTAATAATAACAGTAACGGTGGTGGTGAAGATGGCAGTGGTGGTGATATAGTGGTAATGGAGGTGATGGTAGTCATGGTGGTGATGCTGCTGCTGCTGATGGTGACAATGTGGTGATGATGGAGGTTGTGGAGGGGGGATGGTGGTGATGATATGATATTGATATTAGTGATGAGGGCTGTAATGGTGATGGAGGAGGAGGAGGTGGGGGTAGTGGTGCTGGTGGTGGTGGTGACTGACATGATTTTACCCCAAGGAGAAGAACAGTTAAAGGTACTGGTCAAATCCAGGATAATAATATGGTCATGGACCTACGTCTGTGTGTGCAGCCAGAGGCATGTACCAGAAAACACTTCCACATTCTCCACAGAACCTCTTAGGTTGAGAGGGCCGCCCAGTCCCATTCCAGGGCCTAGGATACATTCTCTCCGTCTTTATTCCTCTTTGGATCATTTTCCTCCCCATGAGGAGGTGTAGCCTTTCACTCTGGGCACTAAATTCCCAGAGATCAGGTGTGGACACTGTAAGGAACAGAACAGAAGCAGCCCTGTGGTCAGCTTTAGGGCCCATTGTCATAGCCTTGTGGGCCACCTTGCTGGGAGGGACATTGTTAACTGCCTAATGCAGGAACCATGGTTCCTTCCTCCACTGCAAAGGCCAGTTCCTGAAAACTAAACACACAGACACTCCTACAGGTGAATCCTGAGTGCACTGTAGGTCCCCTGTCCAGATGTACCATGTGACACTTAAACTGGAACAGGGCTAAGTCTGGATGAAGGCAGGACAGGAAGCAGACATAGGACTCCTGAACTGGCAGCTATGAGGCCAGCAGTTTCCTGAGCAAAGAAGCACAGGCAGCCCTTGGGGCTGGACTGACTCTTCAAGAGAGCCAAGGGCTGGGAACTCTTCTGCAATGGTGACATAAGTCTACAAAACCTGTGGGTCCTAGCACTAGGGTACAGCAGCCAAAGCTGTGTCTGTCACCTGTAACTGAAGCCTCAGTGATGCACAGGCATCAGAATAACAGTCCCCTATGATGAATGTTATCACTACGTACATCTAAAATGTACCATTAAAATAAAATAAATTTAAAAAAGAATAACAATGCCATTTTTATGTCCCAGCCCAGGAACCAGGGTAGTTTGTGGCCAACTGTCTCTTGACTGAGACTTTAAGTGGAAAGGAGACAAGCAAGACAAGAAAAGATGGTCTCAGATTACATGTTCTCTTATCAGAATTTCCATGCTGAGTGTGATTTTGATGTCTACGACCCCTCAGTGCAAGGCACTGACCTACCAGGTGCTCCAAGAAGCAATAATCGATCTCAAGGCTGGAAGAAAAGACAGCTGTGCTGACTTACTGAAGAATTGCTAAATGGTTTCTCATTCTGCAGTCTCCAAGAGAAACTTGATTGGTTCACCTTCATTGCTTCCATCTCTGATTTGGAACTTAAACTGTAGGTATGTGCATCTCCATGGAAAGTACCAAGATCTTCTTTGGGTAGATGAAGAAAAGAAGTTTGGAAAGTCAAAATCAGTTGCCCACGGACAAGAACAAACAGTTGGTTTAGTGACAGAGTCAGGTCTGCAAGTCTCCAAAGTCCATGGGCAATTGTTTCTGTCAGCATATACCAGGGCTTCCCTGACCCTTGCATCCTACAGGGGGACCCTGAAAGTTCTGGGGCAACTGCAGAACTCTCATCTGTCACAAGAGATGTTTGACAGCAGTCAGGGATAATTGGGTAAAGCTCAGCCTGCCATTGCGTGTCACTATCAGTGTAAGGCGAGAGACAAAATAGCATCTGAGTGTCCCTGGGGAGGAGAGTGGACAGGCACGAACTTCTGGCCTGGATAGGCAGACTCGAAGAAGATCTTCGAACTTGGCCAGAGGTGGGGAGGGAGGCAAGGGGCTGACAGCACACAGCAAAGGCAGCACATCAGGCCTCACCAGTGGAGCTGTCTCTATGCCCAGAAGGAATCTTATTTCAGGTAAGTCTGTGCTGTGGGAAGGGAAAAGCAAGGAGAAGCTCAAAGAGGAAGATTCTCAGGGGGTCCACTAGGCCACCCCAGGAACCCTGAGGCTTCTCTAGGGCCAGGAGGCACTGCCAGAGAGGAAAAATGGTTACAAAGAAAGGTACCCCACCTCCTCCTCCTTTTAAACTGCAGGAACTTCACTGCCCTGTGGACCCCTGCTCAGTGAGTGTCTTAAATCATTTTCCTGTCACTGGGACACAAGACTTGACACCCACAACTTAAGAGAGAAGAGGTTTATTTTGGTCCAAGGTTTTTAGAAGATTCAGCCCATAGTTGGCCAGCTACAAGGCAAGAAGGGGAAGACTGAAGGTACTACAGAGGAAAATGGATCCCATCATGGCAGCCAGGAAGCAGAGAAGGGAGGCCATGCAACCAGTGACCCACCTCTCCAAACCAGGTGCCCCCACCTAACAGCACATTAAACTCTGAACTTTTCAGTGGATTAATCCACAAATGAGTATAACGCCCCCATGCTTCAATCGCCTTCCAGAAGCCCAGCCTTTGAACACATGAGCCTTTTGGGGAACATTCTGGATCTAAACCATAACAGTGGGCAAGCTGGCTATAGCTTTCACCTGGACTGTACTCCAGGTAATCCCCCAGGCCAATCAATCCCCTCCAAGTATTTCCATCAGATCACTCTTTCACTCATTTGCTCAACAACTTTCAACTGAAAAGCCTCTAGCCAGCATGAATTAAAAGCTAACTTCACCCATGTTGCCGCAAAAGGCAGGATTTCCTTTTTAACGGCTGAATGATATTCCATTGTGTGTATGTGTATATGCCATATATTCCTTATTTAGTCCTCCATCAGAGCACACTTAGGTTGCTTACATATCTTAGAACATAATACACTGTAGTAATGGTGCAGTGAAGAGATAGCTGAAAGAGCAGCTATCTCTTTCAGATAGCAATCTTTTTTCCTTTGGATATACCCAGAAGATCAAGTGGAATAAGCCAGACAAATTCTTAAATGTGGAATCTGAAAAACTGGAACTCATAGAAACAGAGAATTGTGGCTACCAGAGGCTTGGGGCTGGGTGGGGGAGACATTGGTTAAAGGGCACAAACTTGGAATTACAAGGTAAATCAGTTCTGGAGACCTGATGAATCGCAAGATGCTGATAGCTAGCAATACTAAATCACATAGTGGAACTCTGCTAAGAGCACAGATTTTAAGTATTCTTTCCATAACAAAAAAAAGTTCATGTGAAGAGACAGACACATTAATTTGCTTGACCATGGTGATCATTTCACAATGTATATGCATCTCACGACATCACATTGTGCTTCTTACATAAACACAATCAGCCTTCTGTATCTGCTGGTTCCACATCTGTACATTCAACCAATCTTAGATCAAAAATATTCAAAAAGTAATTGCATCTGTACTGAACATAGACATTTTCCTTGCTGTTCTCTAAACAATACAGTATAACAACTATTTGCATAGCACTTAAAATGTGTGAGGTATTATAAGTCATCTAGAGAAGATCGGGATATGAGGGGATGTGTGTAGGTTACATGTAAATCTATCCCATTTTAAGAGACTTGAGCACCCATGGGGTTTGGAGCATCCAGAGGGTCCCTGGACCCAGGTGATCCCTCATAGATACCAAAGGTCAATTGAATAATTTTTATTTTTCAGATGTACCTCTATGAAGCTGGGGGATGGGGGGTAAAGTTAGTTTTTGTATTAGTTACTTTTCTTGAGCCAATGGTTTGTAAGAGAGCGGACTTAATATAGGATAGTTATAAGTTACAGCTTTCACCCATTAAGCCAAATGCGGGAGGGTGCCGAATGTCTATCTATGCACTGGAGACCCAAAAGATCAATTAAAGGCTGTGAGCCCACAGCAATGTCCCACGTACATCTGTGTCTGCACTAAATGGCTGAAGAAATCTTTACTGAAACCAGGATGTGATGCTTGCTGCAGAGATGAAAACCAGAGCTCCCCTGAAGCAACAGCAGCCATCCCCGATGACAGCAAGGCCCTGAGCTCCTCTGCGATGAGAACAGCCAAGTCCCCTTTGGGAGAACCAGCTGCAACACAGCTTCTCCTGGTAAACAGCCACCAACTGTCTTTTGCTCCCCTTCTCCTTTATGTTGCATCGGCAACAATCCTCAGGTGGATCTTCTGTGCCCAGAACCACACCAACTCATTCCAGCTGGGCGTTCCTGCTCAATGTGACCATATCAATCCACCACAGTTTTCATACCACAATTTCGATTCAGGGCCAGGTGTAAGAGCCCCTACCCATGGGGTCTCAGAACCTCTCAGAGCCTCAGTTCCCTTAGCCATTAAGAGTTAATGAAGTGGTATCAACATTTTTGTATTATTGGGAGAAGCAGGTGATTTGGGGCCTGAGCCTGGTTAGCGAGCCTGGTCAAAGGCCTCATCACTCATGCTGTGGCCACCGCCGTGCTTATGATTATGACCAGAGTCACACAGTGAATAGAGGAGCAAAAGACCCAATCACAGAAGGGCACAGCACTTAGCATGGAGCAGGTGCTGTGACTTCCCAGCCGGTAATATTAAATTATTCGCCATGATCAACCAACAGCTGGGCCACTGCACAGTAGAGGAGAGTAGGTCAAGGGTCAAGGTCTAAAATCCTCATGGGATCTTGGAAGTGAATGTCTGTGCCCAGGCCAGGAGGGGCAACTCAGCAGAGCTGAGTGGCTGAGTTCAGTGAGGACCAGGGCCGAATGTGGCCTATGAAAAGGAGGTCGGGCCTGATGAATCTGGTTGAATTCTCTGAATATCTTCCAGAATTGGCAGACAATGGTCCTGTAATGGGCAATTTATCTGCATTTCAGGGAGGCATTGGATTGGTATGACAAAACTGATCGATTCAAAAAGACCAGTGTGGCACTTTACGAAAGGGAAATTAAGGTGGGATTGAAGGAGTTTAAATCAAAGAAAACTACTGTCCTCAAAGAAAAAGACTTTTCTTTAAAAAATAAAAAGCAGACGGGCAGAAGAGGGATTTAGGTCTGGCTGGACAACATCAGGGTAGAAGGGCCCACTATTAAAGGAGAGAATCTTCAGGGACCAGCTGCAGGGATGCAATTCCCTGTGCACTTGGAGGTAGCAATGCTAAGAAAGTCAGCGATTCTGGGTGAGGACTTGGCTCCCACGTCCTGGGCCCCACAGCCACCTCAGAGCAGGTACCAGCCAAGGGCAGAGACCTGGAGACCTAGCAGCGAGGACCAACCCAGGGCCAGAAGGCAGCTGGCAGTGCCACCATGAGAAGTACAAGTGCTTGTCAGGTAGAGGTGGCAGCAAGTCACGAGTGTGCAGTGGTTCTGCCACATGCCAGCTTTGTACCTGGGGACCGGGGGCTGCCTCTCTGAGGCTCTCTAAGTGGAAAAGATATCATGTGGTCATTCCTATAGCCTCCAGGGAAAGGACTTCAGAGAGAAGCTGAGTGACAGGGACTCCCTTGGTGCAAGGTATCCCAGGTAGAGGCCTTAATAGCAAAGGAACTCTTTCACCATGTACATTATGCACTACAACAACCTCTACAGCACTCTATCAGCCCTTGAAAGTTGCCCCAAGGGTCTGAGTACTGGAGACAGAGTCTGGGCTTTCAGTTCAAAAAGTTCACTGGGCAGAGTTTGAGCAAAGCCACCTCCCAGTGCACTGGCCTCCCTCAGTCCCCACCTGTACCTGCATTCCTTCCAACAACACATAAATCTGCGTTCACAGAAGGAACTATGAGACTCCATGTGGAACCCCCAGGAGCTGACTTGCCCAAAGAGGAAGACAGGCCTTTGGCATTTCTGTTTCTCCAGGAAGAGGATGATACCACCCGCCTCAGTGGGCTGTTATGAACATCCAACAAGGGAAAGAATACAAAGCATGCAGTGTGGTGCCAGGCACACAATAGGTACAAAGAACTTGTTGGACTCTCTCCGGCCCCTCCCTCTCCATCATTCCATCTTCTGTGTGACAGAAGGCAGAACAGCCATTCCCACGGCAGATAAGAATGACCAATGCCAACATGGTACCAGTGTTGATGCCAATGTGCAATTGTCTTGCTCGGGGGAGAGGACAGGCAAATGCCTCCCTCCACCAAGTTTCACAGGGAGCAAGCAGTAGGCTTGGGTATCAACTCTGGAGCTTCTTCTTCATCCACCTTCCTGCCCCACTGAAGCTGAAAACACTGAGTGTCTGGGAAGGCCAACATTTGCCTCCAATGAGGCCAAGCACCTGCAGTTCCTGAATGTTCTCACCAAGGCCAGCAACCTCTCCTCAAAGGCAGTGACAGCCAGCTGCGCATAATCTCACTGAGCTTTCAGGGTGAGCAAGGGCCAGCCATCCTGACAATGACTGACCCACCATGGGGCCTCTTGAGGACCAGCTATGGTTCTCAATAATGCATACCAGTCTGGACAAGGCTTCCTCTTCTTCTGAGACATAACAAGCGTAGCAGCACAATGCAAATTACAATGTTGTTGTTCCATAACACAGTAGAAAGGGGAATGCATTCCAGGGGTGGACAGTCTACAGGAAATCACACACACACACACACACACACACACACACACACACACACGTATGCACAAGAATATGAGTTGTTATTAAAAACTATGGTGAATACTGCTGCAGAGTGCCATCCAATGGAAAGGCAAGGATCTTCCATATGAAAAGTGCACACTGAACCTTAGCAACTCTGCATGATAAGTTTAAACTTGTTCTGTGCAGTCAGTCAGTTGTGAGCTACAGTTGAGAGAAGATGTCTTTTAAAGCTGCCGTGAACCATGCATCGTGAACAATACATTAACATGAAATTTTGTCAATTTCAGTGGTGATGCACCATCATGCTGCTTCACTGCAGCTTTTTAAGAAAAGTCATCAGAGGACATAAAACTTGGGTCTATGCTTATGGTCCAAAGTTCAGAGTTTTCAACGGAAATCACCCAGTTCTTCTGCAGCAAAAATTTAATCAATCAAGAGGCAACAAGGTGATACTGATTGTGTTTTTGACTTTGATGCCATTGTGGGAGCTAAGTTTGCAGCCAGGAACACAACAGTGGACTCAATACTTCTCAGGGCTTATTAGAGTGCTTAAGAAACAATGTACATAGAAAACAACCTAAGAAAGGGGCAAATGGTTTCATCCTCCATCGTGACAACACCCTGAGTCACACACTGCTTCTGGTATGGCAATTTCTGTCACATAAAAACATGGCACTTAAGTATTGCATAGCTTCTCTTATATGAGAACCCCAAAATATAAATGATTTAAAGATAAAAGATAGACAATAGGAAAAAGGAAAATAGATCTTTGGTAAATTGGAAGGGGATCTTGAGATGGAGGAAGGGGGAGAGGAAGGTGGGGAAAGGAAATGAAAAGAATTAAGATGTGTCATGTGCATGTACCTATTCCCCACAATGAATGTGGTAATTGTATACTACGAGCATGTATAAATAAATAAGACAGTGTGTCCTCATCCACCTTATTCACTGGATCTGGCACCATGCGACTTCTGGCTCTTTCCCAAAGTCAAAAGGACTATGGAAAGTAAACATTTTGAATCACTTCAGGACATCAAGGCAGCCACAACAGTGCGACTAAAAATACTCATGAAAGAGGACTTGTACAACAGTTTCAGAAAGGGGCAAGAACAATGGGATAAGTGTGTTTGAAGTAAGAAGAAGTATTTTACAGCAACATGTTTTTTACTGTTTTTTTAAACATTCACTGTATTTTTTACATTGTCATTTAAATGTAGTATATGTAAATAGTAATAAAGAAAATAAAAAACACTCAGTTCTACAAAAAAAAACCAAAATTTCTTGACAAAATAATTAGAGAATAAAATAGTTAATACATTGTGTCTCTTAGTCATAAAGAATAGACAAAATGTTACTCAGTGTACAAGACATAGACCAAAAAGACTCTTTTGATCATGTCTCATTCATGCAAATGACCTTGCTAACTCTGGGAGCAGTAAGCAAGAGCTCTTCTGTGAACTTGACCATTCCAAAATATTTTCCTAAGCAGAAACTATTCTCAAAACTGAAGGCTATTGTGAAGTACCTTACTTGGTTTGAGTTCTATAAAGAAATACCCATGTGGTATTGCTGTAAGAAAACAACAGTGCAAGACCCAGCCCAATGCTAGCTTCTGGCATGGCTGTTTACAAGGCTGCCCACCCCAAGTCCATCCACAGCTTCCCATGGGCCATCACTGCAATCTCAGATGCCATCCTGCCAAAGAGTCGCATGACAGACCAATGAGAGAATGGTCCGTTGCCACGCCTCTTGGTGTCCATCACATTGCCTATGCATCCTCTCAGCAAAGCCTCTGGGAAGAAGATCTTGTTTACTCCTCCTTGCTCAGATGAGTAAACTAAGCAAAAGGAAGGGGCAAGTGAGGAAGAGTGGTCTGGTCATTTAGCATTGTTGACACATGTGTACAAGGAAGAGGCTGGCAAAGCTCAGGCTGGATCGCTTGCCAATGAGGCCATCATGACAGAGATGAGCTGGACGGTCCTGGTGCATTTGGTCAGCTACCTCACCTATGCAGCAAACCAACAGAGTCACTGTCCACATGAGGATCAAAACCATTAAAAGGTAATAAAACATGGTGCTGTGTCCCACTAAGTAAATACAGGAATCCATAAGAACTAATAACAGAGGGTTGGATGGGCCAGGGTGGGCAGTTGGGCTTGAAGATTCCTTAGGAGGAGTGGCTTTCAAGATTCAGAAGTTGAGACCAGATGCATAACAGAAGTAAGCCATCATATTACAGTGATATGTGCATTTCTGTGTTTATAGCAACACAATTCATAGTAGCTAAATCGTGAATCAGTCTATATGCCATCAACAGATAAATGAATAAAGAAAATGTAGTGTACATACACAATGGAGTACTACTCAACTATAAAGAATGATAAACTTGAGTCATCTGTAGGAAAATGGATTCATTTTGAGACCATAATGCTAAGTGAAATAAATCAGACAAAAAGGTTAAATATTGCATGAATTCTCTTATATGAGAATGCAAAGACATAAATATTTTAAAGAGCAAAATAAAAGATAGATGATGGGAAACAGGGAAGTAGATAGACTTTGTGGAGATAGGAAGGGGTTTGGGGGATAAGGAGAGACAGGAAGGTGGGGAGGGGAAGAAGAAGTAAAAATGATGAAAATGTGACATGTGCATGTATCCATTCTCCAAGATGAATGTAATTATTATGTATCACAAACAGAAAAAAGAAGTAAGCCAGGTAATGGGTATTCCAAGCATGGAACTGTATCCTTGAAGTCTTCAGGTGGGAAAGGAGAGGTATATTTGAGTGAGTCTACACCTGGGTGAGGCCACCTAACGGTCCACTTCGAACGCTTGCTTTCAGCTCTGATGCCACCTTGGGGACTTTTTCCAAAGTTCCAGTAACAAAAAATGATGGTTGCCTGGGACCCAACTGAGGTCCAATGCAAATTGAAATTGCCACCTGTCTGTGAACTGCCCCTCAAAGCCCTGAGGGCACCTGAGCATGAGGACAGATGACCATGATGAATCTAACTGCATATGGACTTCACCATAACTGTGTGCAGAAAAGCCCAGTACAGCCTATAACTGATGACTTTCAAATACAATTAAAAACATATTTCAGTAGAAAGCACATTGCCAAGTCTATACTAGCAAAGTGAAATTAACCTTCAAAGGATACTGGGACAACAGAGAATAGCAAGGGTTTGTAAGAGATTAGATACACTGCAGCCTAATTATGTTACAATAACTCACCTCATTAATCTCCAAGGAAACAATAAGGACAACAGTTAAAAACCATAATTAACAAACCCTATTTCAAACTTCATTTTAATTTTATAGGACTGAGTAATATTATCCAACATAACTGTGGAACAGACAGAATGTCAGTACAACAATCTGGTTCTTTAAGGGCTCTTGGCTAACAGAGTCCAATACGACACATTTATCATTGTAGCAGGTGAGACCTCTGTTCAGAACTCATTACAGGCAGAGAAAAGATTATGCCATGAAGGTAAGGGGCCACTCCTAGGTGGCCTCCTCTGCTTCCCCTCAAATAAGGCTTAAAAATATGTATGTGCTCATCTGTGTATGGCCACAGTGAATTCTGTGCTCTGTCATCAGTAAGGGACTTCCTTAGTATTGGGATGCTCCAACCAAAAATCCATCACAAAGGTTTAATGGGCAGATGTCTTAGTCATCTTCTCATTGCTGGGACAAAATACCAGACACCCACAACTTAAAAGAGGAGAGGTTTATTTTGGCTCATGGTTTTTAAAGGATTCAGTCCGTAGTTGGCTGGCTCCAAGGCATGAAGGGCAGGGTGAAAAGGTCTGTTAGAGGAAAGCAGCTCAATCCACGGTGATCAGGTAGCAGAGAGAGAAGGGAGGGAGACAGACTCTTCCAAGTCACTCTTTCGATGACCTGCCTCTTGCCACCAGGCCTTGCATCCTAATAGCACATTTATCTATGAATTCATTAGAATAAGTACACTGTCTCCATGATTCAATCACCTTACAAAAGCCCAACCTCTGAACATACGGGGGAGATATTTAGATCTAAATCGTAAGAGCAGTACTGTGACAGTCTAGACAATCAAAGTCATAACATTTCATACTGGACAAGTTACAGCATAATTCTGAGGCAAGATTTTTCTCGATAGATGCAAAAAGAAGCATTTGACAAAAGCCAACAACCTTTTGTGATAAAAAATAGAATCCAAGACAGGAAGAGAGTGTGTTCTCTATGCTAGCACCCACAGTAGCATCATAAGCAAGTCAAGACTAAAGTATCCTTTCTGACTTCCTTTCAACCCTATCCTGGAATATAATTAAGAGTTGAACCAGCGCAAATAGGAAAGAAAAAGAAGTAAAACGCATCTGGGTTTGAAAGAAAAAGTAGAATTATCTTTATTTGTAAATGACAAGATCTTGTATAGAGAAATCCTGGTAAATAGGGAAAAAAGACCTAGTAATAACTAATAAACCTAGTAATAACTAATAACCAATAAACTAATAAACAAGTTCAACAAGTTTCAGGAGGCAAGATCAATATGCAAAATCAGCAGTATTTCTTTACTGTTCTTTAGGCAAGGAACAACTTGAAATTAAGAAAACAATTCCCTTTAAGCAATGCAAATAAAGTAATGAAATACTAAAGACAAAACTTAACAAAAGCAGTATGAAATTTGTGCACTGGAAACTGTAAGACACTGCTGAAAGAAATTTAAGGAGATATAATAAATGAAAAAGAAAGTCCATATTTATGGACTGGAAGACATAGTAATAAGGTAAAAGTATGCCCCAAATTGAACTACAGATTCAGCACAATCTCTTTCAAATGTCCATCTGTGTGGTTTTTTTTTTTTTTTGGTAGAAATTGACAAGATGATTTTAAATTCATTGAGAAGTAGGAAGGATACAGAACTGTCAAAATAATCTTGAAAAAAAAAGTTGGAGTGTCCACACTTCCCAATTTCACATATTTCTACAAAGCTTTAGTAATGAAGACCATTTGGTACAAGCATAAGAATTGGCATACAGAGATCAATGGAATAGAATGGAGAGTCTATAACTAAACACTTACATCATTAATCGGTGGATTTTTGACAAGGGTATAAAAACCATTCAATGATAAAATCATTTTTTTCAATAAATGTCATTAGAACAACTGGAGAACATACATAAGAGTGAAACTGGACTTCTCTCACCACACACATAAATTAACTCACAGTGGACCACAGAAATAAATTAAAGGTAAATCTATGAAACTCTTAGAAGAAAACGTAGGAGTAAATCTTTATGACCTTGTTTTAGGCAAAACCTTGTTAGGCATGACAACGAAAACACAAATTACAAAAGAAAAAGACAGATACATTAGAAATAAAAATTTAAAAGTCTGTGCCGCAAGTGATACAATGAAGAAAAATAAAAGGGAGAAAATATTTGAACATCACACAGAAATGGGAGAGAATATTTGAACACCATACATCTAAAAAAGGACTGGTATCCAGGACATATAAAGAACAGCTG
Organism: Hystrix cristata; assembly: GCA_004026905.1. Lineage (NCBI taxonomy): Eukaryota > Metazoa > Chordata > Mammalia > Rodentia > Hystricidae > Hystrix > Hystrix cristata. Next base: position 43,854 of record PVJO010002423.1, read on the forward strand.
CAACTTAATATTAAAAGATAAGTAACAGTTAAAAACTGGACAAGAAATCTTGATGCACATTTCTCCAGAGAAGACAAATGACCAATAAGCACGTAAGAGAATGTTCACCATCATTATTCATTAGAGAAATGCAAATCAAACTCACACTGAGATGCTACATCACACTTACCAGCATAAGATGGCCAGAATCAAAACAAATAGATCACAATGAGTGTTGGTGAAAATGTGGGAAAGTTAGAATTGCCATTCACTGCTGGTAGGAATGGGAATGTATAATGGTGTGGTCACCTTGGAATAAACCTTGACTATTACCCAAACTGTTAAAAATGAGTCATCATATGAACTAGCAATTGTTTTCTTAAATATATCTTTAAAATACATAAAAACAAGTATCCATGTAAAAACTTGTACACAAATGTTCGTAGCATCGTTATTTGTAATAGACAAAAAATGAGAAAAACCTAGAAGTCCATCAACTGATAAATGGATAAAGTATGGTATATTCATACCATAGAATGTTATTCTGAAACAAAAAGGAATGAAGTACTCATTCATACTACAATGTGGATGAATCTTGAAAACTTTATACTGAGTTAAAGAACTCAGACATGAAAGGCCATGTATTACATGAGTTTGTTAACATGAAAAATCCAAAACAGATAAATCCATCAAGACAGAAAATAGATTGGTGGTTTCCAGGAGCTGGGGTAAGAGGTTAATGGGGAATGTGACTGCTAATGGGTTCTGGGGTTTTCTTTAGGGGTGGGGTACTACAGTCTATTGAATTATTCACTTTAAGTGGATAAAATATATTCATCAAATAATACTACACTTGTTGCAAATAGGGAGGGGTGGGTGAATGGAAGGGAGGGGAGGGGAAGGGGGAAGGGGGGGAAAACCAAGATGTATCATGTACAGGTACAAAATAATCATGTTGATTATGATCATTATGTATACAATGTACCATTACATGTTCTTGGTAAAAATTAAAAATTAAAAAAAAACCAAATAATAGTTGTTAGGTCATCCTCCTAGCACTTAACTTTTTTTGAGTGCATGCTGAATAGTAGTCACTTACATACTCAAACAATCCTCACGGAAATCTTACAAAGAATACTATTATCTCAAATAAAATTAAAAGGGCTATGATGTAGCTCAGTGATAGAGTGCTTGCTTAATATTCACAAGGCATTATTCTGAGACAGGGTCTTGCTAAGTTGCTCAGACTGGCCTTGAATTTGCCTCAGCCTCCCTAGTAGCTGAGAATATAGCTGTGTGTGACTGCACCTGACTCACTGGTACTCTTCAAAATTGTCAAGGTTATGAAAAACAAAGAAAGACTGAGAAATTATCCCAGAGCAGAGAAGACTACAGAGCCTTGACAGCCAAATGCAATGTGGCATCTTAAAAAAGAAAAACGACATTTGTGGAAAAACAAGTGGAATCCAAATAGTGTCAGGAATGTAGTTAAGTCTAATAGTACCAGTAGTAATAGTGCCAATATTTGGCCCTACATTTTGACAAAGTTACTATAGAATGTATGATGTTAATTAATGTTAGGGTGAACTGAGGATTACTCAGGAACTCTATGCATTATCTTTGTAATTTTATATTCATCTCAAATTATTTCCAAATAAGACATTTACTTAAAAAAAACAAAATAAAGAATATTATTATCTTCCCTATCATATGGAGAAACTGAGACCAGAGAGTTGGTCACAGTTTGCATACAACCTCAACCACAGCCACATCTCATTCAAAGCTCTGTGCACTTATTAATTCTTATTGATTTGGTCTCTGTCCCACCTCTGAATTTTATACTTGCTCAGGCTTTACAGGCTGAGCAAGTATAAAAGGCTCAGCCTTTACCTGTGTGTTCACATCTATTCTGAGTTTATTAGTAGGCTATAGCCACAATAAGACTACATAACAAACTAGCCCAGAACCCAGTGACTTAGCACGGCTCTCCCTGATTCCCACGCCTGTGGCTGGGTGAGAAACAACCTGATCCAGGCTGGCTCTGCTTACAAAGCTGGAGGCCAACTGGGTGTGGCTCCTCAGCACACGTGGCGTTCACGTGTGCTCTGCATGCACATCTAGACACTGAACTTGATTTGGTCTCTGTCTTTCCACACACAGTGAGGTGTGGGGCCCAGGCCTAAAAGACTGTAGCATCCAAGGGGGATTGTGACTTTGGCAGGGTTGCATAAGGACAAGCCCTACTGTGTGGGGGAATGTCAAGCCTGTTTGTGTCACATTTACTAAAACCCCATTATCCCAAACAAGTCACATGGCCAAGCTCAAAGCCAAAGGGCAAAGAAGCGCCTGTGTTCATCGTAAGTCCCTGCCAAGGGCCATTACAAAACACCATGACATAAGACTAAAGGGCTATAGGCAAGCATTCAATCTACCACAGCAGGGACTAGCCATACCTCCAATAAAGACTTTCAGCATCTTCTATCCGCAGATTCCTACCTGTGAATAGGTGGTCAGAATAGCTACCCCCAAGTATCCAACATAGTGGTTGCAAGGAGCAAGTAAAATACTGATTGTGGGATGCTCTTGGAGTGGCAGTAAGACTCCTGAACAAGAAGAATTATCCTTACCATTGATAATTACCAATTATCCACGTGCTGGGAAAGGTCGCCACATGGGGATATTCCAGTGAAACCTGAAATGCACAGAGTAACTTGCAGAAAAGCCAGGTTTTGTGTCACCTAAGAAATCTTTTTGAAAAGTCACAAGAAGACATTTTGAAATATTTTAAATTATTGTCACACTATAGTCTGCTTTTCTGGGTAACTCAGGAAAAGACCCAGAATACTGAGCTCTTTTTACTGGACTCTGACCTTCTCAAATAAAAAGCATCTCTTGGAATTTCTAATTTCTAATGGACAAATAAGAAAATCGAGGTGAAATCACAGAAGCAAGAATTTCCCACTGCTGATAGAGCTCCTGATGCCAGGATGAATCTCTAGGAGTGTTCTGGTGTCAAGGGAAGAGCCACACAGAAGTTAGCAAGCCCAAGCTCCAGGGATGGCAGACGGGTGGCCCAGTTGTTGGAGGCACAGACCTCTGAAAGGCAGACTTTCAGGTCTGAACCCACATCTGCTGCTTGATGGTTGTGTCTTGGACAATTCACTGAATTTCTAAAGTCTCAGTTTCTCTGGAGAATGAGTCAGGAGGATCTCAGTGTTTGAGGCCATCCTGGGCAAATTAGTAAGACCTGTCTCAAGAAACAACAGAAAGGGCTAGAGATGTAGTCCAGTGGTAGAGCATTTGCCTGGCACTTAACATGTGTGAGGCCTTAGATTCAACCATAGTACCAAACACACACACACACACACACACACACACACACACACACACACACAGAGCCCTATCATAGTACTCACCTCAGAGGATTCACTTAGAACCCAAATAAGATAATACATGTGAAGTGTTTAATGTAATTTCTGGTGTATAATAACCACCAAATTAATGTCAAACATCATTATTGGTGATTTAAAAACACCACTGTTCCTGCCCTGCCCACTTCATGAGCTTTTTTTAAAATAAGGCACAAATGAGAGAATTATTAGAAAGATGCTTTATAAGCTGTGAAGAACTAGACAAATACAGCTGTGTTGTTATAGCTATTAAATGCTGCTGGCACACTGCACCACTCAATAAATGTTTGTGGAAGAAACAATGACTCAGTCAATGAGATTCACCCCCTTTCTTTTGCTGTTTGCCTTGGCCAGTAGGAGGAAAGCCTTCCCACCAGCAAGCACCCCTCTGCAAGTGTGTGGGCCTCCAACTCAAGCTCAGCCATCTCAAAATCTGCCAGAGCCACAGCCCAGTCCCAGCATTCTGTGCCTGCTTTCCTGAGAAACTCACCATGCTAAGGCAGCCCTTAGCCTCCATGCCTCAACACCGAAGAGACAGCACAGAAATTATTTTTGTGGAAAACAAGAAAGGTCACATTTCATAATTCTATGTACCAATACCTGAGCCCTAGCAAGAGAAAAGAGAGATCAGTCAAGTGGACTTTCCACTTAGAGAAGTGTAATACGTCTTAAGGCTTTGCATGATACATCGGTATCTCCTTGAAGAAGATATTCCAGGTTTGAGATGCACCATAAATATCTTTCAATGTGGTGTATGTCAGCCAGAATGCTCCCAACCTTGAGCAAGCCTGGTGACAACGTACAGCAGGGACAGAGGTGAGTTATGGCAGAGAACATATTTAGTAATCTAACCACCCAGTGGACACCCACAATTTACAGTTTAATCGTCCACAAGGTATAGTTTCCTAGTAATTGAATTAGATTTTGAAATAAGGCAAACCTGATTTATGGGGTTCTTTTAAAAAAGCACAACAGAGTTTGTTTTCTTGTTGGTCACAATAATCCAATGGTTAGTGTTGATGCATTTACCAAGGAATTAAGCAAAATAGACAAATGTAAAGTATTTAAGTTCATGGCACAAAGAGGCTGCCAGCTAGAACTGGAGAATCAGGATAAGCTATCTTTCTCACTTATGTTCACTTAAGGCAGATGTACTGTTTTACTTTAATCTGCTTCAGGCTTATTCAACTAAATGTAATTTGAAGTATAGTTGCTCATTCATCCAACAGACATTTCAGGACTGACTCCTTGTACTGTGTCTGGTGCTCAAGGCACTGAGATGTGAACTGCCTAGGTGATCTTGGCTCAATGCTCATCTCTCTGTCTCAGTTCTCACATCTAAGTGGAGACAATAATAGTTTCCATTGTAAGGGGATGTTGTGATGACGGTAATGAATCACTTAGTGTTGTGTGTATAGTGCAATGTAAGTCTTCTTATTCTAATAGTCTTTATTATTTCCTTACCCACAAATAAGTTACAGATCTGCAAGATGACAAAACAAAGCTGTTACTGTACTAGGTGACAAATGCTGGCATGCGTTGTATCTGTATCTATCACCCAGGTAATTCCAGGTAACAAACACCCCACAACCCTATGGCATTCAATAGTAGGAGCTTATTGTTTGCACATCTGAGGTCTGCCAGATGTCCAGTAGCTCTGCCTTCCTACCTGGGCTTGTTCATATGCCTGGGATAGACTGAGTTTTGGTTGCTCTCTGCACACCTCAGCTGGGTCTGAGTTTATTCCATGTCTTTTGTGTGCACTTCCTGGGACCAGTCACTGGTCCATGCCAGTTCTTTTCCTGGTGGTAGGAACAGTTCAAAAGAGAGAGTGAAAATATGTAGGAGACTAGAGATGTGCACTCATGAGCTCAGAACCAGGACATCATCCTTTCTGTCTTGTACTCTCAGTCAACACAAGTCATGTAGCTGTTCCCAGATTCATGGTGAGAGGCCACAGCAGAGCCGCCCAGTGAAAGATGTGTATGCAGAGGAGGGGAGGCAGCACCAGCAGTTTGATTTATCCCATGCTTGTACAGAAATGAAGAAATAAAAGAGAGTATCTGGCCCTGCTGTGGCAGGAGGACTTAAGGAAGACCCCTAGGTCTCGACAAAAGAACAGGAGTCCCAGGTCCTCCCAGTAAAATTATGGACCAATAAACAAATATTTCATTATCTTCCCCCCCCAAAACACTTACAGAGCCCAGTAATCAAACTGCATAGAACCAAAGAGAAGTCCACAGGCCAGGACTCTCTCTGAGAATCTCTCAGAAGGAGGTCACTGAAGAACACAGCTAATCCATCCTATGTTGACAATGCAGGCTTCCTCCTGACTCCTAACAAGGAGGCCAACCAAGATTGAGTGTTTTGTATCTCTATCCAAATTACCACAAATCACTCACTTCACATTTGAGCACTCGTGTGCTCAGAGTTCCAGCCCTTAACAACTTGGGCAAAACTGAGCTCACATCCAAGAGAAGAGGATCAGGCCATATGTGTCTCTCTGCGATGCCACGAGTACCTTGTATCTTCAGAGACTGTGAGGAAATACAACAAGAGTTACCCATAAATTTTTACACTGCCAGTGATTCTCTTCATAGCCACCTACAAAATGTACCTTTTGAAAAGATCAAAAACCTAGACATCCAGATCAACTAGTTTGGACTTTTAGAACCCTAAAAAAAGTATCCTTTGGAGAGACAGGTATCCTTTCTGAGAACAAAGAGAGAATAAACTGGAGAATTTAGTAGGCCAAAGCCCAGATATACTCAGGTAAGGAAAGTGCAATTATATTCCAAAACCAGTAGCAAGGTCAAGTTCAAAAACCCATCTAGGTCAAAGGGCAAAAAGCACTCTTAAGTTCCCCTTCACCTCATCCATGTACTTCAACCCATGGCTTTCTTCTTCGTCTTACCCCTTCCTTATCCTTCCTCCTCAAAGGTTGTTAAGGATCAATCCAAAATGGAGTATCTTGTTTTGCTTTCAAGTAACAATAACATTAACCCAAAATGACTCAAGCTTTAAAAGAAAAGTATGAACAAAAAATTCAGAGGCAAGTTGTTTCTGACTTGGTCAAATCAACTAAACAGAAATGCTGGACTCTTTCCTAGAAAGGAGGAAAATTTTCTTTATATCCACCACCCAACAGTGCTTCTCAATCATCAGAATAAAGTCACACCCACCATTCTTAGATGGACCACTGGCATATACTAAAAAGATAGCCTTAGAGACCAATCATGATACACTGGGCCCAGTCAGAGTTCTATCTCCATGGAAGAACATGACTATTCAATATTTCAATGCCATTAGAATTCTGCAGCATGGGAATGGAGAGGTGGTGGCAGGTGATCCCAGTGTCTCAGCCAAAGGAAAGAGAATTAAAAGCTAGGAATGCAGATGATAGGAAGCCAGAGAAATTTCTTCAGAAGATGTCATGGTTAAAATCCAGATGACCTGGTTAAAATCTAGACTCTGGTATCTCTGGGACCATGGGCAACTTGTCTGAGCATCTATTTCCTAATCTATCAAGAAGGGTCAATAGTGTATAACTCAACTAGCTGTTATGAGAATTAATGAAATAGTTTATTGCAAAAAGCCCCAAGACATGCATCTAATGACTATTAGACCACATGAGGTTCCTCTGCTCATCTCTCTAGAGAAGTGGTCATCATAATAAACAATCCAACCTTTGGGATCAGACAGCTCTGGGCCCAATAACACCAACCAACTGATGAAATTCACTAAGCTTTTGAGAACACATCTGTAAAGTGTTCCTAATCACACAGAATGTAGATGTGAGAACTGAATGATATACTGATATTAAACAATTTAGCGGGTTGCTGACACTGAGTAAACACTCAATAATGAGTAACTATTATTACTGTTGCCATAGTTATCATCATCATCATCATCATGCCCCTGAAGGCCTCCAACCTGTATGAAGGCCTTAGATACACATGGGCTTCAGCTTTGCAGCAGTCTTTCTCAGGAAGCTAACCTGGTGCATTACCATCTTTCTACGGATTCCTATTTTCCTGAGGGTAAAGAACAAAAGGTCCTTAGTGTCGTCCGCAAGGCCCTTAAGACTTGGTTCCACTTTACCTCTCCAGAGTCACCCGTGCTAAGATCCCCTGACCATCTTTCACTCTCTCTAATTTGCCTTTCTTCCTGTGGCCAGGGTGTTTGCTCTGCTCTTCCTTCTACCAGAACTCCTCCTTCCTTAGTTAGTTTGAGTCCCTTCTTCTTTCACTCTTGCAACAAATGTCACTTCACAAGAATCCTGTCCATACCACAGATAAAGAAAGCCCCGTTAGCCTTCTCTGCAGAGGAGGTATCCTGAGCAGTCACGAGCAGGAATGTGAAGTGAGACTCTGTGGGGATAGAGCTCAGCTTCACCACTTATTATCTGTGTGACCTTGGATAACTTATTTTACCTCCATGCCTTGGTTTCCTCACCTCGACAATGTAGGTAAGAGCAATCATAATAGTAACAATACATGTCACATAGGGCTATTTTGAGTGTTCAACGAGTTACCGTTAGGAAGGTATTTAGAATAATGTCATGCTTGTGGTAAGTGCTATGTGAGTGTTTACTATACCAAATTAATAAACTTCCCCACACTTGCAGAGAATCTCTTATAGTCTGCATTTATGCCTTCATTACTATAATAATTTGATTAGTTTCTCCTCTTCCAGATCAAATGTCCTGGGGACACAGGGGGTCATGTCTTCCTTGTGATCCCTACTGTACCTCAGCTCCAGGAATAAGGCGTGGGTTAGGCTGGGTTTGTGAAAAACATGCATTTAGTTAATGAAGGACAACACAGCACACAGCATTAGCCAGTACTTCTCTTGCTTCCACCAAGATAGAGGGCATCTCATCCTTCGCTACCCCTCCCACGTCTCACAGCTGCACCAGTCGCCCTCACCTCCTGTGACACACGAATACAAACACTACCAACAAGCTCAGCCATCCCTTTGGCTCCCTATGCACATAGAGCGGGTAATGGGCTCCATATTGTTTCAGATGTTCAGGACCACAAAGTGATCATGTCTGGATAATGTCAACATGGTTAACCCCAACCCCCTCCACCACTCTCTTGCACAGAACTCTTTCAAACATCCTGCACACCAGTCCCCCCACCACAACAACAACTACAGGACACAAGGCTTAATCAGAGAAGAAAAGATTAATTGGAGAGCTGCCTTGAAAGAGCCTGTGTGGCAGACCTGCTGTCTTTACAATGACAGCAATTAGGGAAGCACTGTGACTTGCGTTATCGCAGTGGCAATAGCTCCAGCAAAGCCCTCTCCCCTCTGCCTTGAGGCCGGCAACCTTGGAAGGCTGGAAAGTGGGCAGAGGAAGGGGTTTCGTAAAGGACGCAGCAGAAGAAAGTGGCCACCCTACATCTGACATCAAGGGCAGTTGATGCCAAGCCTCTCTCTAACCCTTACACACTGTGTGACGTGGGGCTGCTGTTATGGTTTAGGTCTAAAACGTCCCCCCAAAGATACATGTGTTCAGAGGTGGGGCTTGCTTGGAAGAGGTATTCTTGTCCCTGACTCCTCCCTTCTCTCTCTCTCTGCTTCCTGGCTGCCATGGGTTGAGCAGCTTTTCTCCTCCATGCCCTTCTGTCATGCTATGTCTTCCAGAATCCTCTGAAAAACGTGAGCCAAAACAAACTTCTCCTTTATGTTATGGGAGTCTAGTATTTTGTCCTAACACTGGAAAAGTGAGTAATACAGCTGCTTAATCCACAATTTATTCCCTGAGCTACCCCCGCAGGATAGGAACACATCTGCTGTCTCCCTTGTGTTGTGTCTAAACTCATGAATTTCTACATAGACAATTCCTAGGAGTCTCTCACATGCATCCTACATGCATGGACAGTGCATCCAGCTGGCCAGGAGCCATCCAGGATCCTGACCAGAAAGCTCACTAGCTGAGGGTCCCTTGGACAGATGTCTCAACTTCACAGGTGCTCCCCTCAAACCAAGGGAAATAACACCTACCTTATGGGGCAATGGTGAATAATAAAGGAGATAACGTATATCAGGAAACCATACAGGACTCAACAGATTGAAGGGATTTCATAAATAGGAGCTATTAGTATAAGGGTCTTGATATATGGACTTCATACATGTCAGTAGGCTGACAGGTGTCAGAAGAAGTTCAATCCTGAGTAAAGGAGACACTATTCTCCTTTAGGAGGAGACCATAAGACAACTAGCCAGTGAGCCTTTCTGCTAAACAGGAAGCATCGGAGGAGCCTGGGGGCGGGTGGGGACTGGACTATGCTGTACCCCACATACAGGCCAGTGCAGCCATTTGTCTCCCCAAAGACTCACTCAAGGATACTAGGAAGGTAAAAGGAATAAGTGATAAGGCATCTCAGCAGGAGAGTCTGTGAATTCTCATCATCTTGACAAGTGACTAAACCAGCTTTGTTCATCTTAGTTAGGTCATATACACATGCTCACTGACTGAAGAACAGAACGTTCCTTGCTCTTCCTGAAAAGGTACAATGGAGCCACACTAAATGGACTCCTGTTATGCACCCATTCTCTAAGCAGTCACAGTATTCTGTGTCCTAAATCATGACACTAATTACACTCAACCACAAAATCTACTTTTCTAATCTGTCTCTCACTGGAGCTTGGAATCTCTCTCTTTTTTTTCTTTTTTTTTTTTTTTTTGTGCCAGGGATTGAACTCAGGGCCTTATGCTTGCAAGGCAAGCACTCTAATCACTGAGCTAAATCCCCAGCCAGAGCTCAGAATCTCATCCACAGATGCTGTGTTCATCAAAACTGTTTGGGTTGGAAGAGACAAAAATGAATATAAGCAAAGTTAGGCAGAAAAAAAAAGAAGCAGGATGTGATGATTTGCAGAATCCATTATGGGGCTGAATAACCAAACCTAGGTAAGAATTAATCCATCTGGGATTTAAGAACAAATTAAACAAGGGGCTCCAAGATGACCCTGTTCTTCCCCATCTCCTTCTTCCTATCTCCACTTACCTACTCACTCACTCACTCTTGCCTGTTTACTAGGAAAGTTAGGTTAATTCTCTACAATGAAACCCTTGTTTCTTCCAAGTGGTGGAAGTAATGTCACCCTGGCAGCTTCCAAGTCTCTCATCTCATAGATCCTTCTTCTGGATAAAATAGATCCTCTTTCAGGCCCAGTGTAAACTTCCCAAAGGTGGAATCCTACAGGCTACCTTATGTCTATGCAGCCAGTGGTGGGTGGGGTGTGGAGTAAATACGTGTCTGTGTGCTGGGACAATGTTTGTAGAACATGCCAGCTCCCAAGACCTGGAAACACATAGCTGAAGTGGAAAGGTCAGCTATCTCCACAGAAATAGCCATGCAAGCAAATCAAATCCATACATAGTGAGATCAGACTAGAGGTAGGGGGGTCTAGTAATGGCCTAAAACTATTAGGGCTGGTTCAACACGATGATGTTTAAATTTTTAAAACATTATTACAATAAAAGACACACCATGAATCCCCCTCAAAATAGTCCCCCCACCACTTCAAATACACTTATCCTATTCTTCTTTCTGAAGAACACTTTCTGAAGCAGTTCTGGAAGTCCTCCCTTATAAGTGTCCATATGAGGTGTGATCAAAAATACAGTGAATGCTGCTACTAAGTGCCATCCAAAAGAAAGATGGGCTTGGAGAAACATGATAGTGTGTCTTCATCCAACTTATTCACTGCGTCTGGCACCACGTGACTTCTGTCTTTTCCCCCATGTCAAAATGATTATGAAAGATCAATGTTTTCAACCAATTCAGTACAAAAAAGGCAGTCAGGACAGCACAACTACAAACACTGACAGAGGACTTTTGGAACTCCTTTCAGACAGTGGCAAGAACAATGGAATAAATACGTTTGATGGAGGAGGTGTATTTAAAGGGAGATTATTGGGATTGTGTCTTCTACTGTAATGCTTTTTTTAATTGAAGCAGTCACTGTATTTTTATCACACTTTATATAAAACGTACATTTTTTTAATTTTTATTTTTATTAGAACATGTTTGCAGTACCTAATGATTATATGCACCATGGAGGGTTGGTACATGTACACAACACATCTTAATCTTTCTACATTCTCTTCTTCTGCCTTTCTTCCACTCTCCTTCCATCTCTTGGTCCTCCTCCCATTTGCAAAAGATTTATCTCCCTGTTTGTGCATTTTATTCCCTCCCACCAACTGCTTGAGAGTAAACTCTTGTCTTTCACTAGGCTAGGAAAAAAAAGCTGTATGTACAGAAGTTTAAATGTATTGTCTCGAACCTGAGAGGAGAACTGCACCTTTCTGTCCTTCATCTCCACTAATTAGTATGGCACCAGACATTTCACCTGCCTGAAATGCATTTTCTGAATGAATAAGGGAATGAATGAATGAATGAATGAATGAAGCTATAATGCATATATTAGGCCCATTAAGTCCAAGGAATAAATGAAGTCACACAAGTTCAAATTCAAGATGTTACACTCCCTCCCAAACATTCAGTTCCAATGTGACAGTAAGTTTTTAGGAAATAAAGTCTTCTAAAAGGATCACAGAAAACAGGAAACAGATGGTTTCATTGGTCTACACAGCAACCAGCCTCCTTTCAACAAGAGTAATCTTGCAGGTGGTTGTTACTTCGAATATATTGCCAAATACAGTACTTACAAATTCTTCTGAAGTGGGTACTGTTGTCTACACCTAAAGAATGGAAAGCCACGGCTTGGAAATAGCATCCTCAAAGTCACAAATAGTATTAAGTAGTAGCTCTGAAATGGGAACTCCTGTGTGATTCTAATGCATTATTAAATACTGTCACACCTCCTTAGAAACCTTTGTTGAGTGTCTTTTTAGTGCCAGGTTTTGTGCAAGTCCTTTATATAGGTTTGCTTAATGCTCACAGGAACCCAATAAGGTCCAAGTATCATTACCATTTGACAGCTGAGGCAATTAACCTCACAGAAGCTATGGTTTCTGCGGAAGGACGTGACTCTCCCAAACCTGAGAGGTGTCCTGGACGTCACGTGAATCTTCTCTGGAAAGTGAGCTTCTAAGCACTGTATTTGTGGTCTACGAATTGGGGGTATATACCCTCTCAATTACTCCCTGGGGGCCTCACAGGTGGCAGGCAGAGGTGTGAGCTAAGCGTGTAGAACCTGGCATGGTCTGTGGCTATTAAACTCTTTCTAGGTCCAATGCCTTTAGGGGCAGGACCCTGATGTTCACCATTCTGGGAACAAAACACCTCAGCTCACAGAGGATGCCCACCCCCTCTTCCTCTGGGATCTCAAAGGAGGAATGACATGGAAAGTCAAACACATCAGGAGCAGCAATTAGGGAAGCTATTTCTTCCCCCAAAACAGCTGCAGAGAGATGAGAGGTTCTAATTGTACCCAGCAGAGCAGCCCAGGCCCCGCCTTCTTCTCTCTGGTTAAACAGGGCCTGGCTGACTCTAAGAGAGTTACAGGTAGGGGTCCCACTTTCAGGATGTGAAGGCAAACTACCCAATGACAAGGTTCACATGGCCTGGGAATTGAAGGGTCTGCAGAAGTCCAAATCCAGAGACAGTTTTCTAGATGATTTTTACATTGCACATGTCCGGACACCCCTGACAGGCAGGCTCGTAGAGTGGGAAGGGATGGGCACCCCAAAGCACTCAGACAAATAATTGATTTTGTGCAGGATGCCCAGCTTATCTCTGCTTAAAATGACTGGTGTGTGAAGTGAACTGAGGTAAAGAAAAGATGCCAGCAACCTGGGGGTGGGGCTGGGTCAGAACAGGAGGATTCAGACTAAGCCCTGCATCCTCCTAAACCAAGAACAGCCCCTCCCATCCTCTTGCCCCCTGTTCCAGTGATTCCTCCCCAGTCTCACAGAACATTAAGTCCTTTCTGCAAATTCAAAAGGAAGCCCTCTGGAGACAAATCAACCATCGAGGAAAAAAAAAAATAGCAAAACTCATTTCGTTTGGCAACCAATGCTTTAGGAAAGACATAAATATTGGATTTGCAACTTTATTTTCCTCCAGAGAGACACTCTGGAGAAAATTAAAACAATGCAAGATTTAATTATTAAAAGCCAAACATTCCTGTACATATTTTCTGGCCCAAAGTTTTAAAAACAAACTCCCAGAGAAAATACATTTTTAATAACTAACTCCCTCCCACCCAGGCAATGCCTTAAATCATCTCTCCATCATGACTCACTGAGTACAAAGGAAGGGAGAACACAGGGGAAATCAAAGGGCAGGCTCTTTGCACAGGAGGAGCAAGGTGTTGCTTGAAGATCTGGGGCAATCAGCACCTTAGTTTGGGCTATATTTTCATGCCTATCTTCCCAACTTACTACAGAAAGAGATATACTTAAACTAACCACATTTCTCTCCTGTATACATTTTCTTCTTTTGTGGAAAGTTACACACACACACACACACACACACACACACACACACACACAAAGGTCTATGATGGTCCATTCATTCATTCACCAAAATGGGCTCCTACTAAACTGCTGTCCCCACAAACTGTGCTTCCCCCTTGTCATGAAGGCTAGAGACCTGAAAAATATGGCCTCCTCTGTCTCTCTCTTCATTGCTCAGTCATTCAATAACCCCACTCTGATCACTGTTGCCTCCTCTCTGTTCATATTAAAATGTTCCTTACTTCGCTGCTATCCCCCCACACATTGTATGTATTAATATCAATGTTTGCTAATCACAGAGGTACTCAAAAGCTGAATTATGCAAACAGGGATTTACTGGTTTGGGTGATTATGGAAAGGATGTAAGGCATGATGGAACACAGGCTTCAGGGTCAAAGGTTGAGGGACCAAGGAATTTAGCCTATCATATTTCTAATGGTACAATTTGGTCCACTCCTCAATTGTGTACCAGAGAGGCGGATATACAGTTGAGTCTACAAAATGGATAAAATCGAGGGGAAATGGGCTGGAGGAAGAGGTTCCTGGGAGAAGAGTAGATGTACATGTATCCTCCTGCAGACAGGAGCAAGTTTCCCCTCTGCCTCATATTTAGAGGACTCGTTGGCTAATGGAAGGTAATTAAATCCCTCAAGCAGAAGAAAGTCTCAGTCCTCATTCAACTTTCCCTATGCTTCCAAAAGTCCCCCACCAGGGTCCTGGTATTGGTAAAGTCACCCTGTTCACCATGAGCACGTGTAACCAAGCCCAGGTTAGCGGTGAACTGAGGGTGCTGGGACCGAAACACCCTATAAACTGTAAGTGGAGCCCAGTCAGACACTCACCACACAAGGGTGTCTTAAAACTAAAGTAGTTGGCTACTTCCACTCAACTTGAGATGCGGTGCATTAAAAGCAACTTAAAATAACTTCAGGGAAGAAGGGTAAATAAACCAGGGATGATTTATCTCCCAGGAATAACGGTGTGACTGCTGAATAATTACATGCACCAATCTTTATTAGTATGCAAAGTAGCTGGGCCTGGTTGGCTCCCAGCACTGATCAAAGGACAAAAAGCCAAGAGAGCTGTGCACATTCTAATAAATCACACCCTACCATTCCCTGTGTGCCATGGTGACCCCAGACCCCAGGGCCTCTCTGTGGGCTTCTCTTCTCCAAAAGATAAGCAGTGAGCGTTTAATTTCTACATTCTGGTGATGGATTAGGCCTCCAAAGTTCCTCCAGAAAAGTTCAGAAATAGTTTGGGTTTCTCTTTGCACAAGTTTTATCCAAACTGCTACTGTTCGATCCAGAAGTTTCTGCAGCTCCTGAAACCTTCCTCACTCCTCTGCCCTCCTTCACAGGAACAAGGAGCTGCCCTCCTCTGCCAGGAGCCCATTCCATGAACTCTGTCACGTTGCAGCTCTCCTTGGTTGGTGCAGTGACCTGCTCAAAGTGGCTAGTGAGAAAGAACCTAGAATCTCTTCTAGCCTCTGAAGATAGATCTAAGCCCCTTTGAATGGATTCGAGGGGTTATTCTGGTGAAAAAGAAGAGCAATCATAGTAATACAAATAGTTTAAATTTCTGTTTAAATTGTATGCCAGGCACCTTTCTAGATCACACACACACAAACACACACACACACACACACACACACACACACACACACCCATACACACACACACACCATCCTCTATAAACAGGGACAATAATAATAATCCTTAGATGATGGGTTGTCATGAGTATCAAATGTGCAGTAGACACTTACGCATACAAACACACATAAATATACACACATATTATACTTGAAACAATCTGGGGTATGAAGACTTTTTCATGCTTGTTTTATAGGTGAGAAAACTGGGAGTCAGAGCGTTAGGTAATTTGCTCACATAATAGCTAAACGATAATCCAAATCCAAGCATCTGGGCTCCAGAGCCTACACTTTGGACTAAAATACCTGTGCTTCTACCACATTTAAACTCTTGAAATGAGTGTCCATGCTGGCAAAAGATCAGAATCCCTAATGAAATATAAGGATAATCTGCAAGATGGGATGCCTCGCTCTACTACTAGCCACTCCCCTCCCTCCTCTCCAGGCACCAGTCATCCCAGCCTCCTGTTGACCTTCACAGGAACCAACCTCACCCTGGGCAACTCCTTGCCCTCTTTGTCTGGCTGATTCCTGCATATCGTTCAAAAGATTTGGTTTCATAAACGCGGTTCTTTCTGGAGTGAGATGGAATCTTAACATTGTTTTGATTTACATCTCTCAAATTACTAGTGATGTTGAACACTTTTTCATATATTTATTTGCCATTTTTATTTCTTCATCTGAGAAATGTTTATTCATTTCAGTTGCCCATTTTTGGAGTGGGTCTTTAAATTTGGGAGGTTTGTTTTTTTGAGTTCTTTGTATATTCTAGATGTTAGACCTTTGTCTGATGGATAGCTAGCAAAAATTTTTTCCCAGTCTGTGGGTTTTTTCCCTGCTCTATTGGTGATTTCTTTTGCTGTGCAAAAGCTTTTTAATAGCATGTGGTCCCAAGCACTGATTTTTTGTATTGTTTCCCGTGCAGTCTGGGTTCTGTCCATACATTTTTTCCCCACTCCTAGGTCTTCGAGGGTTCTTCCTCTTCTATTCGCCAGTAAATTTAGTGTTTCTGTTTTAATGTTTATCTGTGACCCACTTCAATTTTAATTTAGTACATGGTGAGAGACATGTATCTGGTTTTGGTTTTCAGCATGTGGCAAGCCAATTTTTCCAGCACCATTTGTTAAAGAGGCTATCTTTCTTCCACTGAGGGTGTTTGGCTCCTTTGTCGAAGATGAGGTATTTGAGTGTGTTTGGAGTTGTTTCTGCATCCTCCAATCTATTCCACTGATCCTCAGGTCTGTCTTTTTGCCAGTACCATGTTGTTTTTATCACCATACCTTTATAGTATAGTTTTAGGTCAGCGACTGTGATGCCCCCTGCCTTTCCCCTGTTGCTTAGGATTGTTTTTGCTAGTCTTGGTCTCTTCTGGTTCCAGATGAAATTCATGACTGTAATAAATGCTGGCAGGGCCGTGGGGGAAAAGGAACGTCCTCCACTGTTGGTGGGAATGTAGACTGGTCCAGCCACTATGGAAATCAATATGGAGATTCCTCAAAAAACTACAACTAGAGGTTCCATTTGATCCAGCTATTCCCCTAACTGGGGATCTTTCCAGAAGAATTAAAATCGTTATACCACAGGGATATATGCACATGTTTATAGCAACACAATTTGTAATAGCTAAGTCTTGGAAACAACCTAAATGCCCAATAACCAATGAATGGCTAAAGAAAATGTGGTCTTTCTACACAATGGAGTACTACAGTGCCATAAAAAAGGTTAAACTGGAGTCATTCTTATGTAAATGGATGTTCCTCGAGAACATACTTTTAAGTGAAATAAATCAGACACTCGTGAGTACGCATCGAATTGTTTCTCTGATATGAGAAACCATAACTGTAAATAAGGACAAAGAGGTGTAATAGATATTATATAAAAGGAAGATAATATACAAAGGAGAGAAGTACTAGAAAGAAAGAAGGGGGAAAAGCAGAAAGGCAACAAAGGAAAGAAAAGGGAAAGGGAAAATATGGAAAATTATGAATAAACCTGCTGTAAATAGGGAGGAAGGGAACAGAGGGGAGGGATGGGGAAGAGGGGGGAGAACCAAGATGCATCATGTACAGGTACAAAATAAATGTGATGAATGTGACCACTGTATGTAAAATGTACCAATACATGTTCTTGGTTTAAAATAAAAATTAAAAAAATAAATAAAATCAACCAGTTATTTATAGAGCATTCACCCAAAAAAATATGCAATGTAAATTTCATGTATTCATGGGGTATTTTTAAAGTTTGACTGGATACTACATCACAAATTAAGTTTTTAGTTTTAAAGAACCAATATTATATAGTCCTCATTTTATGATAATAATTAAGGAAACTCTTGGAAGCTAATCCTATTAAATAGTATGCTCTAATAATTCACAGGTAAAAAGATGAAAATGCAATTTAAAATTATTCAGACATAGGTAACAAAGAAATTATCACATGTGGTTGACTTATTATTGTGGTCAACTTGAGCAGGAATCCCCAGCTGAACTGAGCTGGTGTGGTTCTGGGCATAGAGGATCCTCCTGAAGGTTACTGCCAACACAGTATAAAGGAGAACAGGATCAGAAGATAGGGTCGGTTGTTTCCCAGAAAAAGCTCTGTTGCAGCTGGTTCTCCAGGAAGAAACTCGGCCGTTCTCATCACAGAAGGAGCTCAGAGCCTTGCTGTCATCAGGGATGGTTGCTGTTGCTTCGGAGGAACTCAGTTGATGGGCATTTAGAGTGTTTCCAAGATTTAGCTATTACAAATTATGCTGCTATAAACATGCGTGTGCATATATCACTCTGGTATGATGTTTTTAATTCTTTTGGGAAGACACTAAGAAGGGGAATAGCTGGGTCAAATGGAACCTCTAGTCCTAGTTTTCTGAGGAATCTCCAAACTGATTTCCACAGTGGTTGCACCAATCTACACTCCCACCAACAGTGCAGCAAGGTTCCTTTTTCCCTAAAGCCCCTCCAGCCTTTGTTATTGGCTGATTTCTTGATAATAGTCATTCTTTCTAGAGTAAGATGGAATCTCGGTGTTGTTTTAATTTGCATTTCTCGAATGGCCAATGATGTCGAACATTTTTTCGTATGTTTATTTGCCTTTTCTACTTCTTCTTCTGAGAAGTGTCTATTCATTTCAGCTGTTCATTTTTGGATTGGGTCTTTAAAGTTGGGGCATAAGATTTTTTTTTGAGTTCCTTATATATTCTAGATATTAGTCCTTTGTCAGAGGAACAACTGGGAAAAATTTTTTTCCCACTCTGTGGGTTGTCTCTTTGCTCTGTAGGTGGTTTCTTTTGCTATGCAAAAGCTTTTTAATAAGATGAGATCCCAGTTGTTGATTCTTTGTGAAATTTCCTGGGCAACTGGGGTTTTGTTCATAAAGTCTTTGCCTACACCTATGTCTTCAAGAGTTCTAACTATTCTATCTTGAGCAGATTTAGTGTTTGTTTTAATATTTACATCTTTGATCCATTTTGATTTTAGTTTAGTGCATGGTGAAAGATATGGGTCTAGTTTTAATCTTTGGCATGTGGAAAGCCAGTTTTTCCGGCACCATTTATTAAAGAGGCTTTCTTCCAATGAGGGTGTTTGGCCCCTTTGTCAAAGATCAGGTGGCTAAGAGTGTTTGAACTTGTTTCTACATCTTCTAATCTGTTCCATTGATCCTTAAGTGGTAAACATCATCTGCTTTCTGTCTCAATGGATTTGCCTATTTTGGACATCTCACATAAATCAAATCATGTATTTATTATGTGGACTTCTGTGTCTGGCTCCTTTCACTTATTCATTGTTTTCAAGGTTCATCCATGTAGTAGAACATGTCCGTACTGCATTCCTTGCTATGGAGGAACAATTTTCAATCACATGAATATATCGTGTTTGCTTTTTCTGTCATCAGGTGATGGACCTTCGGGTTGTATCTGTCTTTCATGAACAGCTACTGCTATGGACAGTCATCTACAAGTTTTTGTTTGCATATCTGGTTTTAATCATTCGGGTAAATACCCAGAAATAGAATTGCTAGTTAATACGACATTTCTGTTTGTTAGATACATTTTAAAACCAAAGGAACAAACTATAAGTAGCTCATCACTAAAACAAAAAGCAGTATATGCAATTTTCAAGAAAAACTTAAATACTAAAATGGACTCAAAAAAACCATACAGAAACCTCACAAACAGAATAACCATAAAACGGAGTTGATGATCAAAGTCAACTTCCCCACCTAATAAGGATACCCCAGAGGAAAAAAAAAATTACAGGTAAATTTTACCAAATTGTCAAGAAACAGATAATCTCCTACCTTACATAAATTTGTTCAGAGAATAAAAAAAGAAAGTCATGAGTCATATCAAATAAGGACAGTATGAGAATATTATAAACTCTTCTCATTTATCAATGTGGACGTAAAAATCTCAAATAAAACACTACCAAATAGGATTCATCACAGTCTAAAATAACTATGCATCATGATGAAAAAGGGCTCATCCCAAGAATCTAATAATGGTTCAAAACCAGAACGCCTATGAAAATAATGCACCACATTAAAAGATTAAGATGAGCACCTATAATCACAACAATTTATGAATAACAGGTAGTTTATAAAACTCAGTACCTCTTCATTATAAAATCTCATAGCAAACGAGGAATAACAGGCAAATTTCTTCACTCAATAAGGTAATCTATCAAAACCTTTTGCAAAGATGGTGCTTAAAAGTGGAAGTATAGGTGAATTCCCAGTGCTATTAAGGATAGGAAAAGAATATGCAGACTCTCTGCTTTAATTCATCATTGTTCTCTTATATAACTTTCATATATTTATCTATTATATTTCTTCCTATATAGAAATGTATTTTTTTAACTCATTTAGATTTAAAAAGAAGATCCAAAAACATCTGGACAAATGATGTGGATACCTTAAATAAAGTATTCAAGGTCTACCACCAGATTATTGGAATTAAGAAGAGTTTAGAACCAGGTTCACTGGCTCCTTGCTGTAATTCCAGCACTCTGAGAGGTTGAGACAGGAGGATTGAAAGTTTGAGTCCAGCCTGGGTAACTTGACAAGTGAGACCCTGTCTCAAACTTTAAAAAGTTAAAAAGAGATGGGGATGTAGCTCAGTGCAAAGGCCCTGGCTTCAACCCCCAGAATGACCAAAAAATCATTATATCCAAAAATAATTTAAATGACTCAAAATTCTATGAGGAAAAAATTCCTTTCATGTGGTACAGAAATCTCTAAGGTATCTAGAAATGAATTTTTTGGTGGGGGGGGCTGGGGATTGAACTCAGGGCCTTGTGCTTGCAAGGCAAGCACTCTAACCACTGAGCTAAATCCCCAGCCCAAGAAATGAATTTTTTTTAATGTGTGTGAACATCTGTGTTCTGTGAGCATGTGGACACCAAGAGTGAAGCTATACAAAGACAGAACACTCATATAGAATTTAAATGTAGAAATAAGTTATAAAATAATAATGTAGATTACTGATACATGAAAGAGGCTCTCAAGAATGATGAGATACACTATATTCACAGATGGGAAAGCAATATTATATGGTTGTAAACTCTCCTCAAATAAATTTTTAAATTCAATGTAATTTAGATCAAAATCATAGGAATTATTTTTATCAAACATTAACATATTGACCCTAAAATTCAGAGAGATGTGCTAAGGACTAGGATTGGTAAAGATTTGGGGGCATTCTGAAATGGCTTTAAAAACATCTGATAAATTTGAAAATGCATATAGTCTTTGACCTTGTGATCCCACTTCTACACAGTCTAAACCCAGGAGCCAAGTTCACCCATGTTTATTGCAGTTTTGTTTGGAAAAGTAAAAACTGCAAAATAACCTGAATGTCTATCAATAGGAAAATGGATAACAAATTCTGGTCAATCACAGCCAGAAATAAATAGACATTAAATTGAAAAAACCTGTTAAATATGAAAATATAAATTGAGACACAAGACTGAGGGAAAAAAAAAAGCATGTGGATTACCATACTTTATCTGTGAATTCGTAAATATTTAGAAAATATATATGAGAGGGGGCTGGGGATTTAGCTCAGTGATTAGAGTGCTTGCCTTGCAAGCACAAGGGCCTGAGTTCGATCCCCGGCACCACCAAAAAAAAAAAAAAGAAAAGAAAATATATATGAGAACAACAATTCTACAGCTAAAGTAGAAAATGGGGATTGGGACAACTTCATTATATTTTTTACATCTTTACAAATTCTAAAGCAAATATAAGATGATGTTAAAATGGTGTTATGGCTTATAAATATCCTCTCAAAGCCTTATGCAGTCATAGGTGGGGCTTTGGAGCTCACGGGTGTGTGATACTGGATTGGTTCAGTGATTGGTTTAGCACAGTTGTGGGTGTAGGTGGCATCAATCAATAGACTTGTAGACTGGGTGGAATAAAAAGGGGAAAAAAGAAGGAAGCCTCACTGATTCCTGCCTGCTCTGCAATGGCCTATTTCTCTTCTGTCATGCCCCATTGCCATGCTGCCCTGTCTTGGAGCCAGTGGACTACAGACTGAAATCTCTACAAACTGTGAGCTAAAATAAATCTTTTCCCCTTTAATTTGTGGGTATCAGGTATTTTGTCCCAGCAATGACAAAGTAACTAAAACAGAGAAAGTCAGGGGTAAATAAAAGAAGTTCCTTATTTTATTCTCTATAATTCATTGCTAGGATTTTCCACTTTTTAGATTTCAATATTGTTATCCACATCCAAAATAATGTTCATGTCCTTCTAATCCTCGTATATCTTATAACTGGCAATGAGATCTAGAGCTTTACTGGACTTAGGTGCCATTTTTTAATGTTATTGTATACATTTAAGATGTATACCCAATGTTTTGATATACATACATATGCATAGTGAAATGATCGCTATAGGTAAGCAATTTAACATATCCACCACCTTACACGGTTACCTTTCTTATAGTAATAATACCTAAAATCTATTCTTCTGGCAAATTTGTAACATGCAATGTAATACTAACAATAGCCCTTGTACTGTCCATCAGGTCTCTAGGCTTATTTGTCTGACAAAATCACAAGTGTAAGTCAAAGGGGACACATTTGTAATTTCTTTTCTTTGTAGCAAGACCCCCTCATGGTGCTTCTGGGTATTAGTTACATCACATAAGGAGGTACATAATACCTGATTTCTCTCTTTTAGTGATTCTAAGATTGGACACATTGTTCAAAAGCCATCATCCTGATCCATCCATCATCAAATTCTCCATCCACTTCTTACAGAATAGTGTTAGCAGCTATTGATCAGTATCGCCTACTTCCATTATTTCATTAGGGGCTGCAAAATGCTGAATCCCGCTTGCTCTTATTGCTGTGGCTTTTCTATAAAGAATCTTTTCTTATTGAATATTGCCCTGGTATATGAAAACTTGATGATTATTGAGTCAGATGATGAGTGCATGAGAATTTCCCATATCATCCTCTCTATTTTTGAGTATGTTTGAAACTTTCCATGATAAAAATTAAAGTTAAAATACAAGCTAAAAATTAAATGCATAGGGATAAAACTGGAAAAGAATACCAAATATCTTACAATAATTAATGTCTAGGTTGTAAGAGTACAGGAGACATCCATACATGGCCATATTTCCAAATGTATCAAGAAAAATATATTCAGTCCCCTATAAATCTGTGAGTTACACAACCATGTATTCAAGCCACTGTGGGTCAAAAATAATTGGGAAAAAACTACAGCCATACTGAATATCTACAGACTCTTTTTTCTTATTATTATTCCCTGAGAAATACAGTATAATAGCAGTTTGTATATAATTTACATTGTATTAAGTATTACAAGTAACCTAGAGATGGTTTAAAGTATATGAGAGCATTGTATAGGTTATATGCAGATACTACATCATTTTGTATAAAAGACCTGAGCATACAAAAATTTTGGAATGTGCAGAGGGTCCTGGACACTGATCCCCACAGATACACAAGGAAAACTGCATTGCATTCATAATTAGGAAAACAAACAGAAAAGCAAAATGTCGTGATAATATGGGGAGGCAGGAACTGTGGGAGGTCTACTTTAAATTGGTAATCAGGGCCAACATCCCTAAGAGGTATCATTTGAAGGAACTGTCACAGTCAAGCTTTTGGGAAAGAGTGCATCAAGCAGAGAAAACTCAAATCCCAGTGCAGTGATGATCTTAAGAGTGTTTGCAGAACAGGAAAGGCTAGAGTACAGCAAGCCACCAGAGGAGCATCATTAAGTGCTTAGTAAAAGTGGAGATGATCTGATCTTCTAAATCACCCCAGAAATTCCTACCCATTCCCCATGCCAAGCAGGTATCACTCACAGAACTCAAATCGTGCATGAAATCTCAACTTCTACCTCACTGAGTAGGTAGAAGGCAGAAAACCTGAAAATCCTAAATAATGGATCACAGTGGTTGCATAATGACAAGGCAAAATAGTGATAATTAAATGATTTTAACAGTGTGTCAAGATGAAGGATAACAGTCTTGGAAAATGAGCTTGGTAAATCATTACCCCCAGGCTTACATGCACACCCCAGTCAGGGCATGAAAATTGCAGAAGGCAAAATTCCCTGGCCACACATTTGAGTTTAGCACAATGTTTGTGCCTTCCCTACTAGGGTTCTTCAGAGCCAAGCACAGCTGGACTCCATTTTCAACTCCGAAGTAAAATGAGAGCTAAGCTCAAATTTATCTCACTTACTGAGCACTTTCCTATGGTGCCCCTAAGCTCTGTGTCAATGCTAGGAATAGATACCAGAGATATCTACACTAACTGCAGAAAATAGACAAGCCATGGGGGAGGATATGGGTGGGGGGTGGTCTGCAAAGTGTGGCAGAGTTGGGGCTGAGACAGCCCAGAGGAGGATCCCCTAAATTTACCCCAAGCTTCTCTGGGCAGCACATGAACTGAGTTTAAGTAAGAAACTGGCTATTTATGAGACAACAACATTCATGACCAAGGGACCTACAGACAGACTCTAGCTTGGATGGAATGGGAATCAGGAGTCACTAAGGTTATTTCATTTTCTTGGCAGCAAAAGTTCTAGAACCAGAATGCCTGTTGCATCTTCCACAAACACCCACGCTTAAATCCCTCACTATCCCCTGTCTACTACAGCTTGATTGAAAGAAGGGCTCGACCTCTGACGAAGAATTTTCTTTATTCCCCAATGCATACTGAGGTTTTTAACTTCTGTTGTTCCACAAGTATTATGTGCAGGACAAAAAGAAATAGGTGAAATAAGAAAAAGTACATAAAATTTACGCCTATGTCCTCCACTTAGGTATAGTGGAATGTTTTGATGCATAGGGTTTTAAGTTTTCTTTTTCCTCTGCATATATATGGCTTTTAAGTAAATTAGAATTATATTACTTGTAAGCTGAAAATCATTTTATCTTACTGCAAAGGTCTTCCATTTGGATAGTTTCCAAGCCTCATTACCCACCGTTTTCATCTTCTACTTTTGAAATTAGTCAGGAAAATGTTAAAAGGTCCACTCACAGGAGGGAGGCAGTTTATCACCAAAGGGACCAATGTAACAGAAGGGTACATGTGCTTAATGGTTCTCACCAAGATGCACACACCCACGTCTATTCACTCGGCTTCTTCCCATGGCAACCAGGATATTGCTTTCACAGGGGTCTGAAAACTTCTTAACACTTGAAACAACCTCAGCTGACATTTGGGGGGAGGGGCTAGGAAAAGAGTGAATTATGAAAGGAGTGTCAACAGTTGCAAAACTATATACATGCTTTCATCTCAGAACCTGCCTAGTACTAACCCTCAGTTGATAGGTGACTAGTGCCACTTCTCTATCTTTGACACCTCTTTGGTTTATCTGGTCTTCCAGATAGGGTCTCACTTTTTTATTTCTCAGTTGCCAGACAACCACACTCCTATGTCCCAGCCTCAGTGCTTTCTTGAATATGGTGGGCCATTGATGACCCATCATGCTTGCTGGCTTGGATTCTCCATAATCAGGTGTCAGCTGTGAACTGCTTGAAGAGGAAGTCTGGCCTCTAGGTAGCAGTGTGTACAGACTCACCTCCTGCATTACTCTTCTACTGCTGCATGGCAAATCAATACAAACTCAGAATCCTGAAGTCCTTATCATTTTATAGTGTTGCTGCTTCAGGAGTCCAGGATTATAACGTAGCTCATGCCTCTGCTCAGGCCCTTCCCATGCTGCCAGCCAGGTGATGGTTGGAACTGTGTGCCACCAGAGGCTCATCTGAGAAGGATCCACTCCAGGCTCCCTCCGGTAGTTACAGAATTCATCTAGTAGCTGTTGGGCTGAGGTCCCCTTTTACTTGCTGGCTACTGGCTAGGGACCGCTCTCAGTTCCTATGGTCAGCTTCTATTCCATGGCTGTGTGGCTCCTTCTGAGGTCTTTCCCATAATGTGGCACCTTGCTTTTTTGGGTTTTTTTGTTTTTGTTTTGAGATAGGCTCTCACTATGTAGCCCAGGCTGGCCTTGAAGTCATAGCAATCCTTCTGATTCAGCCTCCCCAGTGCTGAGATTACAGACATGAACTACCACGCTCGACTAACATCTTTCTTCCTAAAAGACAGAAAAGGCTGTATCCATACAAGTAGTAACACACATTCATACACACACACACAGAGGCATGCAAGCACACACACAGCCAATTCTCATTATGCATATGTTTCATATTCGTGAATTAGCCTGGTTGCTAAAGTTCATTCACAACTCCAAAATCAATACACAGCACTTTCTCAGTCATTTGGAAACATGCACAAAGTGGTAAATACAACTGAGTCATCCAATGTGTACTTTCTTAGAAGGTGGCACTCTGCTTCTTCTCCCTCCCACCACCACCTAGTACAGAAGCAACCAGAGGGTGAAGCCCTCAGGGGGAAGTACAGGCTGGAGAAAGAAGCTCCAGCTCTGGGGCTGGCTGGCTGGAGTCAAAAGTCTCTATATCTGATCTACTAGCTGCATAGGTAACTGACCTCAGAGATAACTGATCTACTAGCTGCACGGCTCCCTAAAGCACCCTGATGCACCTTGCAGAAGCCCAGACCCTGAAGAGACCACCTACTCCCTAGAACATTCTGTGATACGGGTGTATTTTCCTGTGATATGGGTGATACTTCTACCTCATGACTTACACCTCAATCCTCCTGAATCATGCAGAGCCTTTGGTTGCAGGCAAGAGAAACTAAGGATGAAAATCATGCAAAACAAAAGATACATTAAAAAGGTATTAGGAAGCTCAGAGAACTTCAGGAAAAAGAAGTTTAAGAACCATCTCTGAGAATCCAAGTAGTTGGAACTATTGGACAGTGTATTGGTCAGCTTTTCTGTCACTAGGACCAAATGCCTGATGCCTGTGACTTGAAGGAGAAGAGGTTTAATTTGGTTCACAGTCTTAGAGGGTTTGGTGCCTGCTTATCTGGCTCCAAGGCAGGAACATCATGGCAAAAGGGCGCTGGAAAGGAAAGATGCTCATTTCATGGCAGCCAGGAGGCAGACAGAAGAATAGTGCCAGAGAGAAAGGGGCCAGGGACAAGATATGGTCCCCAAGGTCACATCTCCATGACCCATGCAGATACACCCACAAATATACATTACTAATCCCCCAAGATAGTCTCAAGCCAATAAAGTTAACAATTCAGCTTAACTGTCAGAGACAGCCTTCTCAAAGAGCTTCAGTCAGGGTCAACAAACTCACACTCATTTCCATCTTTGTGCTACTGCAATCAAGAATTTATTCTAAGAGAAAGAGAATTATTGGCCTGTGTTGGATCATCTGCTTCCCATTAGAAATAAGGGACCACTTTACACTGTCTGAGATTACCACCTATTGGGAACAAATGATTCCCCAAACAAAATCAAGGTTTCATTCTTGTAAGGGGAACTGAAAACCAGGCATGTAAAATAACAGAAGTGTATTCTGGACACCTCCTCCCAGGCATCGCCAAGGACCACACTCAAATCAGATGCTTGGAGGTCAGATGCCTGCCTAGAGTCAGTTTCCCTTCCCTATCCATTCATTTGAAAACCACTCATTTCATGCCAGACATGTGCTAGATCTTCTAAGAACTTGGGATTCAGAGAGAAATAAAACTAAGTCCTTGCCCTCAAACCCTTCAAAATCTACAGAGAATGTCCTTTTTTTTTTAAAGCAAACTGGTAACAATAGAAATGATAATTATATTTACTGAGTGCCTCCTCCATGCCAACTACTATGCCAAGAAGGCTGGGTGCATTTTATCCAATTCTTGTTGCATTTGTGGTCAGCTCTGGCCACAGAGTTTAGATAGCCATCAACAAATTGGCCAGGGAAGGAAGGGGAAAAGCAAAGAAAGGGTAAAGGGAAAAAATGGAAAAATATAAATAAACCTTCTATAAACAGGGAAGAGGGGAACAGAAGTGGGGAAGAGGTGGAAAAACCAAGATACATCACGTACAGGTACAAAATAACCATGATGAATGTGACCATTATGTATACAATGTACCAACACATGCTCTTGGTAAAAATAAATTAATTAATTAATGTAAAAAAAATTGGCCGGGCCCCAAGAGATAGGGAGACAGGGTCCTAAGCACTGTTTGAGAACATCGCTGGCTTTTGACATTTCAACGCTGAGGAGGGATCCTTAGAGATGAGGATTCCTTGGGTAACATAGGAGAATTTCACTGATACTGATGATGCTTTGATAATGGTAATATGCATTTGGGTGGAGCTAATATATGACTAAGGTCAACATGTGCCTTTTAATTGGTTAAACTAATGGGACTATTGTGTGAAAACCAAGATGGCTTATAGGGGAAACCAGTCAGCCAGGGTTCCTCACTTGCCCCTCCTCCAGCTCTCCTGTAGCTTCCTCACATACCTGGGGTCTTTTCCTCAAAGCAGAGGCAATTGCTGTTCCCTGTGCCAGGACCTCCTGCACCTGGCTCTCTGAGTGGTGCTTCTTCTCATGCTTCAAGTCTCCATATCTATTCTGCACAGGGACCTCACTTGACCTTCCTGCCCCATCGTTCTCATATCACAAAGTTCATTTCCTTTCTGTGGTTACCACAAGACATACTTCACGAATAGACTCGTTCCTTCCATTTTTGTGTGTCTGCATTCCTCACTAAAATCTTTGGCCCAAGGTAAAATAGATCTTGTCTGTGTTGTTCTCTAATGTATTTTCTGTTCCTAAAAATGTCCTTGGACATAAAAGTTAAAAATTACATATTTGATGTAAGAATGAGTGAATGGAATGAATAAACTATAACATGTGACTATAATTCCACAAAAATCCATATCCTGATAGGTCGCTGGTCTTTGCAGAGGACAAAGAGAAATGTTCTAAGGCCCCTAAAAGACTTTTCTGATGTGCCAAACAAGACCTCCTATTAAGCTCAGTGCAACATTTTCCATACACCAGACAATCTTTGTTCTGGATTCCACAAAAAACTTAATCTGACAATTACTGATATTTCCCCTTTTCCCACCCCATCACCAAATTTACCATGATCATGATCACAGTTACTATTTATCAACTGTATAGCACTGTGCTATGTCCTCAGTATGCATTATCTCTTTGAAACAACCCTCATAAGGAAGATACTATGATATCCACATTATCAGTGGATAACTAGCAAATGATTTGCTCAAAGTCTCACAACTCTAAGTGATAGAATAGAGAGAAACAACAATTAGAAAGCACCCCAAATAACATCACTTGAGTTAACTGGATGTGCCCTTGATACCCAGGGTTAGACCCTCTGGTCTCATATTTGTGTTAAATAATAAACTCTCACAGATCTTATTGATTCAAAGTTGGGCACCTAACCCAAGATGGTCTAAATAAAATCCTGACTTGGGGTTTTATCAAATGGTTACCAAGAAAACAGATAGGGTCCATCCTTGGTAGATAAAACTATGAGGTTTGAGCCTCTGAACTTAGTGGTCACATTCCCACAGCTGTTCTGTGGGATGAGACTGAAACTCAGCACCAACAGAGGCAGAAAAGGAGTCTCAGCATGGCTTAGTCCCTGCGTCTAGAGACTGGACTCCACTCCACTCCAAAGACTCCCTCCACTTCCTAGGGTAACTTAGAAAGTCCTAACATTTTAAAATATATTCTTCTTTTTCTGCATGAGCTTTCTTTAGTTGCCACTGCCATTTTGTAACCCGGAATATCTCACTAGCTACATTTGAGATACTGCATTATCTCTCGCAAGTTTCCCTTTGGGGTATTCCAGTTCAGGGCATCAATCATCAAGTTGGACCAGTCCAACTGCAACACACCAGAGCTAGAGAAGAATGTGAGAACAAAGAATAAGCAAGAGCCACCTCTCCATATTTGCACACACAGGAAATACATGTACCAAGAGGCCAAGATATACTCAAGAATTCTTCCCAGCAAAGCAAGGACAGCAACCTTATACCAGACATGAATTATCTCTTGCTGTGGAAAACGAGTAGCCACTAAGTCAAAATGGGCTTTGCTGATATGAAATTCTTGTTGCAATTCAAAAAGCTTTTTCCCTTTAAGTATTCATCTGACAAACAAAATAAATTGTCATGCCAAACACACATAAAGATTGCAAAGATGTACCTCTATTAAATTCTACTTAGCTGCAAAGAGACTCAGGTATTATCTGAATTTAGCCTTCTGAGCTCCTTTTCTTTCACACAGAAACACGAATTCTTGTAGCTTTTGCTTAGACTTGTGAGAGTTTAATAAATAGAAATATTTTTCACAGTGCATTAAGATGAGGTCAGCTGGAGAGCTTGACCTGGTTGGATCAAATTTGGTATTGATTTCTCAAAGTGTAGTTTTTTTGTTTTTTGTTTTTTGTTTTACTAAAACTTGAGCCCCTGTAGAGAAAGAGAAGAAATAACACACATGTGTTTAGGTAAAAAGCAGACCCAGTCTACATTCTGCATGCTACCTTAAAGATGCCACTAAGAAAGTTTTTTCTAAGAAGCTGTTGGATAGAGAATGCCAACCACAAACCAACATTTTTTTTTAATAGAAAATGTGGGACTGGAGTTGATGCTCAGTGGTAAAGCACTTGCCTAGCATGTGCAAGGCCCTGAGTTCCATCCCAAAAATGGAGAAAATAAAATATAGTATGTGCCCTCAGCACTGAGACCACAGAGACCCAACAGACTCTCTAGCACTATAGAGCCATGAGAGAGGATTAAGATGCCCAAATAGTCTGCTTTGCCCAGGACTCAGAGGGCTCCAGATTCAGGATTTATCAGTGCTAAAACTGGGACAATACCAAGCAAACTGGAATGGTTGGTGACACAAGGAGGATGCTGATTTGACAGTGACACTATAATGACGGTCTCTAAAGTGGCTTTCAGAGAAACCTAAGTCTTAAACTTTTCAAGTAAAATTTATGTTGGTTCCACTCACCTAAATCTGTAGGAAGGTACCAAAGCATCTGAACATAGTTTTCAAATAGCTCTTTACTTTTGCTACCTCATTAATATTCATAACCACCTAGGTGTGGTAGCTGATGCATGCCTATATAACCCCAGCTCCTGGGAGGAGGATCATCACAAACTCAAGTCCGGCCTGGGCAACTTAGGGACTCAGCAAGACCCTGACTCAAAATAAAACATAAATTAGGGATGGGGATGTAGCTCAGGGTGAAGGCCCTGGTTCAATCTCCAGTAATGAAAAAAAAAATAGCACTCATAACTATCCTAACAGTACTCATAACAGTGTCCTATGTTACAGCTGTGAAGCCAAGAAGTTTAATGACTAGCTCAAGGTCACATCGCCAGGAATTGCTGTGAAGGGACTATAATCACACTATCCACAGTATTTGAGTTCTCTTCATCTACACTTCACCATACTGAGCCCCTGAGAGTTTAAGGGATACGGGCTTTCCCACATACTTTTCTACTAAGTGCATGCCCCACTCCACCCTCCTTTTCTGTTTCTCCCTCTCCCCCTACTCTACTGGGGGCACTTTTAAAGTAAGATTATTCCTTTGCACCATTTTTTCCTAAGCTACTTGCTCAAGGACTGCCAGATAGTCAGTAGTTCATAATTGTCAGTTGAATTAATAATACATGAATCAATGTCTAACTCCAAAGCTAAGCTATTCTGGGAAATAATTTTAAAGTGCTATTCCATGAGTCAAAAAAGAAAAGGATGTCACTGGGTCCAAGGCAAGAGAGAACGGAACAGGGCTGGGATGGGCTGTGCTCTTGGAAGCCTCCCCCATCCAGTCCAACCCGTCTCCCTGGTTCCTATCCACCCAGGACCCCAGGGGAAATGGCAGAGGCAGGAGATGACCTCCCCACTTCCTGTCCTGCAGTCTGAAATCTCCCTCATCTGCATGCTGGGACCGAAGATGCAATCACATCACACCTAGACTAAGTGCTGACTAAGTGTCCAGATGCCAAACATGATACTAGTGGGAATTTCTGAGACCACCATCAGTGGTGTCACCTCATCAGAAAGAACAAAGCTTCAGTTTAGCATTCTTGGACAGATGTGGAGGGTCAGGTCTCCAACCCATGATGACTATGAACTAGCAGACATAGAGGAAGTAGAGACAACCAAAGAGTTTTGTGAATGGAGATTAACCTTCAATCAACACACGCTTTCCCCTGCCTCGTATCACAGGTTATTTTCCCCAAAGTCACTGAATATTATTCTAATGGTATATTATATGAAGTGGTAGCAATGCAGAGCCTTTGTCAAATGTACCTGTAAAGAAAAATCATTGCCTATGCCACTAGAGGAGGCAGTAGGCCCAATACTAAGACAGGGGACCAGTTGCTGGCAGCAATCCTCAGAGGCCTCTGGGCAGACAAGCTGAAACTTTTCTAGAGGAGCAAAATACAGTGACAATCTTTGAGACTCTGCTCAACTCCGAGTATCCCCATTTCTCTTCCCAGGAAATCTCCCTGTAATTCTCAAAAAAAAAGGAGAAAATATCCTTATTCCTACCACCTACACATACAAATATTCCTATTTTGTCATAATTATTTCCAGTATCTGAACAAACAGAGCATCACGGATATTGTCAAATGTTCTCCTTATCCCCATGGTGTTCAGTTCCACCTTCTCCATCCTTTCCCCCTCCCCAGGCAGGATCCTTTCACTGATAAATGCCCATATCTACTGTGGCTTTGCATGTACCCTCAAAACTCCACATAAGAAACATCACACTGTATAAACCACTTCGCCTCTTGTTTTGTTTCCCAACATTGTTTTTCAGCCTGGCTATACTGATACAGGCAACGAAAGCGTGGCATCACATTAAGGAGACCTACTGATATTCCTTTTAATGGATGCATAGTGGCCCATCACATAAATATGATGCTTTTCCCTCATCCATTTTCTGCTGATGGGCATTTAGCCTACTCACCAAGATGCATTACAAACACTGGCACAGTGAACAGCCTTGCTCACATCTTTTTGTGCACAGGTAAACTATTTTGTCCAAGAGACAGGATTAGAGGTGAAATTGCCATGTCCAGGGAATATCCATCTTTAAATTTGTTATATTCTGGCAATTTCTTCTTCAGAGGTCAGACCCACTTAAAATCCCATCAGCCCTGGAGGAATGTGGAATACTCTTGCCCCACTGTCAGGGAGGTCTTCAGCTATAGGCTGAGATGGCCCTAGTTTGGGCCAAGAGCTCACCTTTTTAAAAAAAAAAAAAAGAAGAAGAAACCTACTTTTCTTCAAAAATCTAAAGTTCAATTTAATTCTCTTTAATCACATTGCATCATTTTAAAAGCTAATAATGCAGCTCCACTCTCCCACTTTGTGATAACTTAATGAATTAGCCTCTTGCCTATCAGAAAAGAACTGTCGGGGTCATATATCAAAATCAAGTAAGGCACTCAAGCTCATATGGGGTGATGGATTTAGGGGAAGACCTGAGGCAATAATAATGTTGTTTGGAAGATGAATCTACTCATAAGAACCCCTCCATGACAAATGACTTACTCCAAGGCTAACTATTTATGAGGTCCAGGTGGGAGAGGTATAAACTTAATTAAAGTTTGAAAACATAATGGAACCAAAGGCAGTGCATCAATTTCTGGGTGTCCTATCAAAAAGTCAATGATGTCCTTAATAGGTTGGCAATATCTGCTTCTCGGAGCTGTAATATATAGTTACCCAATGTACATAGGTCTGTTTGCTGCTGATCTTGCCAAAGCCAATACCACCCCTGCCTCTTCTCTCTTCCCCGTGTCTGTTTATAAGACCAATTCATCTCAGCTGGAGAGAGAAGGGCAACTGCTTCTATCGCTCCTCTTTGCACCCGATCCTAATAAAACCAAATGTAAGACTGGCTGCCTATCCTGCCCATAAATAACCTTGTCTATCTGTGTCTGGGAAATCTCATGAACTGTCATTGTCCCACGTGCCTGGGCTCCTGGAGTCCAGGAGGACCAAAGGGCAGCAGCCCATTGTTAAGACCCAGTCAAGTTACAACCCAAGAAACCAAACAGTTCCAAGAAACTTCAGATATGAATAAACAGCTCAGGGCCAGGCCCCAGACACACCAGCCAAGCATTCATTTTGATAGACTTCATTACAGAATGAGGTGATATATCTGAAATACAGCTGGAGCATGGCCAGGGCATCCTGCGGAGGGAGAACCTGACTGAAAAGGCTGAGTCATTCCCTACTTTCTGTCCCATTTAAAAAATGTCCAGAAGTCGCTTCACCAAACAGTGGTGTCATTTGAATAAACAGGCATCCTTCCTTGGAAGGCTTGAGGAAATCAAGAGAAATTAATATGTTTATGTGAGGCTAGTCCTAGAAAACGTGCACACATACACACATGCACTTGTACACACACACATGTATACATACTCATACACATATGCACATACATATGTACAAATTACAGTCCCTGACTGTAAAAGAAAGGGTTGTGGCCATGTGTAAAGTACAGACCTCTCTGTGTCATCCATGTGTCCCGGCCTAGGTCAAGTGTAGTGACACAAAGAGATGCACCCCAACACCACAGCTAATCTAAAGCAGTGGTTCTCACTCCCAGGTGCTTTAAAAGATGTCTTTGCTGAGGCTGGGCTTGAACTTACAATCCTCCTGCCTCAGCCTCCCAGAGTGCTAGGACTATAGGCATATGCCACACACCACACCTGGCCGCTACACTGTTTCTCAAAAGCTGCCCAAGTGTTTCAACTTTGCACCCACGGCTGGGAATTTACATTCTCTAGACTTCAGCAAATCCAAAGCAATCACTGCTTCACCTCTTCTTCTAACAAAATGGTGGCCTGTAATGTTGCAGATGTGACTACGAATGTTACCTTCTTTAGATGACATTGTTTTAAAAAATCCATGGAAAAATAAAAATCATAGTTTACCTTTGGTAAGAGCTTATTTTAAATTAGGCACTGTGCTAAGCAATTCTCATGTTTTCTCCTAGTAAATCCTCACAACGTGCTACAGGTGGACACTCCTATGGTCCCCATCTCATCACACAAGCAGAGGCTCAGAGAGGATTAATAACTGTCATGAAGTCACAATTCCATCAAGAGGCAGAGCCAGGACTCACCCACCCTGAGAGCTCCAGGGCTCCATTCCTTACATGCTGCTTCAACCACAGCCATCTGAAATGTGCAGTTCCCACTTCTAAAGAAAAAGCAGCAATAGATTCCACACATCAGATTGTTAGTTCTGGTGAGGGAAATTCAAGGACCTCTCATGCTCTTCCATCAACACAATGTGTGGCAGCCAAGGATTTAGACACCTCGCTTTCAACCCAACATTGTTAGACTCAGACGACCTTGGATAAAACTGGAGCTTCTCCTGCTCCCAGCTGTGAGACTCAGCGCCAATGACTTATCTGCTTTGAAACTTGGTGGCATGATCTGTAAAATGGGGATAATGTCTACCTCCCAGGGTTCTGAGAATTCAAAGAGATTACACTGATGAAAGCTCCTGGCAGAATCAGAGGATTAGCACAGAGTAATCTCTTCCCCCATAGGTACGTGGTAAAAGCGCCTGGCCTCTGATTGTCAAATCATGGCATTCTTATCTCCAGCACCACCTGACAAATTATAGAGTGAGTCTCTCTTTCAAAGTGCTTTCCCATCGGTTACCTCATTTTAACCAGTTTATATTAAGAACTGGTTGCCGCAGCTGCATGTTGCATGTGTGCTATTCTTTGACCCCCCCCCAAAGGAGATCAATGGTGCACCCACGATGGAGTTTTAATGGATGCAAATTTGCAAAGCATGATGCATTTATTAATTCCTCATTGGAGGAAAGTTTAACAAAGCCAGCAGGAACAATCATTAATTTACATTAATAGCTTTCAGTGTCGTTTACCCCAGTGCCTGACATGAAACAACAATCTGAAACCAAACTCTGATGCTGTCCTACATGCGTGAGTATCTTGCAGCCCTTGAGAGACCCAGGAGGTGCAGAGTATTAGATATCAACCCTCATGCATTTCAAGAAGGGGAAAATGTGTTAATGCACCCTGATGCACATTGGGTAATATTCAGACTTCTTACTGTGGCCTCCAGATAAATCTCAGATCACTCACTCTTCTTCAGCCAAGTTAGCCTTGCTATATATTCTTCAGGCATATTTCTGCCTCAGGATCTTTGCACATACTGTTAGCACTGCCTTAAACATCCTCCTGTCCCTGTTCTTTACATAGCTGGATCATTTCTGTCCTACAGGTCTCGAATCAAATCTCACCTTGCCAGAAAGGACATTCTGAACCACTTAATCCAGGACACCCTCCTTAAAAACTCATAATTTTATCCCAGGACACCCTCCCTAGAAACTCCTTATTTTATCCTATTTATTTCTTTCATGGAACTTAAAAATCTCAAGTTTATCCCATCCAAAGCTGTTAATCTTATAAACTTGACCACACACACACACACACACCCGCCCATGTGTGCCATACACACACATGCATGCAAACTCTAAAGGACAAGAATGTTGTCTGTTTTGTGCATTACTCAATGTCTAGCATTTAGAACTACATTGTGAATACAGAAGGTCTGCAGTAGATATTTAAGTATGAGAATGAATACTGAATCACCTTAACAAGGCCAGCTTTTCTCAAAGTCTAAACATCAGAACCTGATGCTTGTGTTGGCCCCCAAAGGTTCTCATTCTCTGAGTCATGTGCTTTAACTGTTATGTTTGCCTCTCAACAGTTTCTCATTCACGCCTATGACTTGAACAACTGCCTCCACTGACAATCACACATCCAAGCCTCCAACAGATGTGTCGGCTGAGGTCTGGACTCACCTGGGAGAGGTACTCAAAATCTGTGTGTGGGAACCAGAAAGCAACAAGGCTGACTTGAGGAGAAATTTCCAATCATTGAGAGGAAAAGGCACTTCAAAGCCAAGTGAAAACCCTCACTCAATTCTGTGCTTCCTTTTGTCCCCATGGACCCTCGCTAGGACATAGAAAAGGGATAAGCCCTGAAATTAAACAGGAATGGAAGGTTCCCAGGACATGGAGACACAGTGGTCTTCACTGGAAAGTGAAGACCCTTCTCAAACGGAGCCTCCTTATTTCTTCATCAGGCAACACAAGCAGATCTCCAGCAGACTGCGGTCCCGTCATCATGACACCCTGCCCCACCCAAACTGTGATGCAGCTCCTGGCCAGAGCTTGCATCTGCACCTCTCGCTTGCATATGTGTATCTTCATATATTGCCCCTCATGCATTTCCTCCTCCCTACCCAACCTCAGGAAGTCCCTTTTCCATTCCTGAAGTCTTTGTTGATAATGCTCTATTAAATCAATCATGTCCACACTCTGATTTCTCCTTCAGTTTTTGTCTCTGATCCAACAAACATCTTGGGGAGAAACTGCCTTATTCCTACTATTCTTAAAATATAAATGATGCCTAGGTGTGAGATAATGGTTAGAGCTGGCATGGCTTGGATAAATGTGAAATGCCAGGCTTTGCCCTCACCATGAAAGGCACTTCCGTACCATTCTCCCTATAACACCCTCAAGGTACGTATGACTGAAACAGAGATTCCAGGTCGGGAGTGGCTTGCCCAGTGTCACAAGAGAAATCTGTGATGGAGTCCAATTTCAGATTTGGATTGCTCCACTGCTGAAGCCCATTATCTTGATCACCATGCTAAACTGTTCCTTTTGAGACATTACCTAGGCAGATGACTATGCAAAAGAGAATTGATGGTCAGCGATAGCATTAGGGATGCACCAGCTGACTACAGCATGGTATTTAGTGCCCACCTGAGAGGACTGTCAAGGCACCTCCTAGCTGGATGAAATGGAGATGCACACTCACAGAAAATAACACAGTACCCTCACTCGCCTTGCCCTTTTCAGGGTACTCTGCCTGGCTCCTGTTTACCAATTAGCTGAACAGCTCTGTATTGCAACAAGGCATAAATGGAGTAATGAATTGAGATGCAGGTTTCATAAAAGTGATTAACTGCTAAATTCTAGTTCAGCTAACAGTTCAATTATCCCATTTTGCATCTCAGCCTTCCATCCAATTCTGCATTTACAGAGCCCCAATCACCAAGGCACCTACATCCTCCACATTACCATTAATTAAGCTATCGCTCTTTCTCAGAAATCTGTCCACCCTCACTCGTGAGCTGGGTTTGCAAATATGGACAAGAAGAGTGAGCTTTGAGAACCAAATATAATAGCGCTGGAACAGGAAGTTGGCCCAAAGTGGATTTTAATGACACACACACACACACAGGTAAACACCTGAGAACACAAATGTAGAATCTTCACCTGAGAACACAAATGTAGAATACAAATGTAGCAATGAGCCAAAGAAAACGGGTGGTAAAAAGCACAGTCAGTGGTGGCTGAGAGGTTCCTGAGGAGGGAAGGATTCAAGCACTGGGAAGGAAGTGGGGATTAATGAGCTAACCATCCTGGACCCTCATGTGGAAAGGATTGAGTTGGTCCCATTATCCACATCCTGCATTAGGGGAGGAAATGAATGCATGCCTGGTACTTTCACTTCCTGACTTCCATCAGCCCAGATGCCACAATGAACCCAAAACACATGCAGGAAGCCCAAAACCTGAGCCACCGAATCACACAGTGAAGGCCCTCCTGTCTTTACGTGCAGACATAGCTCCTAACTGACCTTGATCTTAAAGCCCTCCCACCTCCCTTATGACCTCTTGCCTCCCATCTATAATGTACAGCGGTTTCTTTGCACTCAAGGTTTTCTCCATCAAGAATCCTTTCCTCCTTGCTGTCTATCACTCACCTGCTGAACTCAGGGCAACTACTTGCAGGAGAAACTGAGACCAGATATGAGCTCCACAAGAATTGTGTTTACTCTGGGAGTGCAAGGAATAGGGATGTATGGCTCTCTGCTGTATCCAAAGAAGCCGAGACCAGGCCTGGTCCATAGCAGATGCTGGATGTATATTTGAGAAATGGATTCTGCTCAATCTTGGCTTCAGATAAAAACAACATGGAAAAGACAGAGGAGCAGCAGGTAAAGTCAACATCACCACAAGCCCATCTAGCTACATGTCCTCTTTCCCCTGGACTCTGTACTGCCATGTGCTTTGTGATCAGGGACCTTCAGAAAGCTGATGTACCCCAGGAACTATTTGGCTGCCTCTTATTAACTAACCCTTACTACTCAAAACATAAAACTCAGGTTTGCTAAGATTTGAATATGCACATGGGGCTTACATGTTGGCTTCTCACACAAGGGAATCTTCTGAACACTTCTATTTGCTCTAGGGATAGCCCCTCCCTAGCTAGGATGGTAGTAGGGTTACCATCTAAAAGATAGCAACCCTTCTTTTAGAAGACAGAAATATCTGGTTGTTGTTTGCCCAAAGCATATATCTGGGTTCAACTTCCATGCCTTCCCCCCATGAGCCTTCCCTCAGTAAAGGCTGAAGTGGAACTTCTCACCAGCCCAGCAGCACAGGCAATTGGAAGTAGGTTTCAGTTGTTTTTTCCAAAGAAAAATTGAGATATTTATTTCATACCTCTTTGTGGACAGAGATTCATGCCTGCTACCTCTGCTTTCTCAATGTACAAATTTAAAAATAAAAATAGGTAATTCATTGAATACGACCATGTGGCCAGGCACTGTTCTAAGCACTTGCTGTTCAGTCTCATTTAATCGTCACATTGTTTAGTTGGTCTCACCATTGGTCTCATTGTTATCTGCACTACTGGGCTCATTGTTGGTCTCATTGTTTTCTGCATTTTGTACATCAGGAAATTGAATCTCAGAGAAGTTGAGTGACTTGCTCAAGGTCACCCAGTTACTAAGAAGAGTTAGGATTTAGAGTCCATTCTTTTAACAACTTCCTAAATTATATGCATGAAACCAGATGTGATGGTGCACATCTCTCATTCCAGCTACTGAGGAGGAAAAGGCAGGAGGAAGGCAAGTTTGAGGAGAACCTTGGCAAACTAGCAAGACCATGTCTCAAAACTAAAACATTACAAAAAAGGGGGGCTGGGGATTTAGCTCAGCAATTCCTGGATTCAGCACCCAGCAGTGAAAAAAAATGAGAGAGAGAGAGAGAGAAATAAGGAAGGAAATTATTTTGTATATTGCTTTAATAAACAAATGATGGATGGATGGATGGATGGATGGATGGATGGATGGTTGGATGGATGAATACATGAACAGATGAAAGGGGAGGGAGTGGACAGATGGAGAGACAGATGAGTAGGTAGAAAGGTAAGATTCCTTTGTTTTTAAAATTATCTCCATCATGGCCTAATTGTAGATAAGACTTGCACCATGGAGCCTCTATGCCCCAAAGGTGATGTTCCTAGAAATGGGCTTTTCCCCCCAAAACCAGCCAACAGGATCTCCAAGCCCCCTTGTTTATTTCCAAGCAATATCTGTAACTTCCAGGAGCCCCTGGAAAAAGAGCAGAGGGGCAGAACATCCCCATGCACCCCAGCCACAAAGAGGTGGAAGCCTACAACAGATGTTATTAGTCACTGGCTCTGCCTGACAGATGAGCACAGCACAGCTTTGGAATCCCATGGCCCGGCCCAGCAGCCACATGGGCTGCAATGACACACAGTGCTGTCCAAGAAGGCTCAGGCTCAAGGCTTGACGGCCATGTTTAAACACAAACAGCTCATTCCCCCAAGCCTTGTTTTCTGGGTTTCTGTTATCTGGCAAAGTTGGATACAACTGCAAAGGAGGCAGCTGTGTTTGGGGCCCCAGTTGTCTTCTTGCCATCAGGAATGTGAGCTGAGTTCTCCATTGTTCGCATCTGTGGCCTCCTGGCTGCAAACCCAGAGAATTTCTCTCCTACCAGCACCAATACATTGATCCCAAAGTCTAGGAGCAAGTCTGTGATGAGGGCTTCTCACAAACAGGCTAATTTCTTTGACTGGGTCATCACCTTGGGACCCAAAGATGTACTATTTTAAAATACCCAATATTATGGCTTATATCTAGATATCTCCCTAAAGCCTCATGCACTCATAGGTGGGGCTTTTTGGAGATAGCTGGATCCAGGGTGTGTGAATATGGATTAAGAGTGTGTTATAACTAAATTAGTCAGTCCACTAACTGGTTTAGCATAGTTCTGAGTGTGGATAATGGGAAGGCCCCCCAGGTGTGTGTGGTACCACACAACAGGCTCAGAGCCTGGATGAGATAAAAGAGAAAAGAAGGTTCAATGCTACAGCTTGCTCTGGACTTCTGCCTGCCCTGCCATGGACCATTTCTCCTCCGCCATGTCCCTCTACCATGCCACCGTCTTAGTGCCAGTTGACGACAGACTGAAACCTCTATGAACCGTGAGTTGTAATAAACCTTTTCTCCTTTAACTTGTGAGTGTTGAGAATTTTGTCCCAGCAATGAGAAAATAACTAAGACACCTACTGTGAACCAAAATCTAACACATATGATGTCTGTGAAACTGCACAGCAGCTGTGCCATGTAGGTACCCTCAGGGATGCAGAAATGACTGCCCTGATGTTAAGCATCTGAAGTCAGCGAACAGGACTCCAATCCAAATCTTACTCCACAGCTCCAGGTTTTGCCACACAGTATGTTTTGTGAACACTCTGAGATACTTCCTATTCTAAGCAAACAGAACCAGAATATGCCCAGAGCCTTCCCTCTACCTTCACTTTCTAAATTCCTGCATAGGACTTCTGGCTCTGAGATGGAAAAGCCTGAGGAAAAGAAGCAGACTTTGGGGGAAGATAGACCTGGGAGTGGGTCTTGGCTCTGTCACGTCCCATCGGCATATACCTGGGTGTGGTGTCCACCCCACTAAACCTGAACACTTGCGCTTCTAACAACAGACATGATTATTTTACCCATTTTAGGAGGAAGTGAAGATTACATTAAAAAAGTCATATTCACCCTTCTAATCTTAGTGTAAATACCAGATACTAAGAAGCACATTTAAACCTGAAGCACAGGTTAAATCCAGGTGCTCTGCCTTATATAGCATTTATTATATTGTTATGTGCACCTTAACATTTCCATCGATTACAGGCTACAAATACAACTGGGATTCTGTACTCATTACACACAAGCAAGGAATTATAATAATACTGTATCCCATAAATAAGAGTAAATGTTATAGGACAATTTTTAAACTATTGCAGCGGAGCTGAAAAGTCCCCACTGCCTAGCAGCCATCACAATGCAGTGGGGTGGCACATTTCTCACGTATATGGTGATGCTGGTGTAGATAAAAGTACACCACATGCACTTATGCACAGTACATCAGATGTGGTGATAATAATAATCATTATACCACACTCTTTC
Source organism: Hystrix cristata (assembly GCA_004026905.1). Classification (NCBI taxonomy): domain Eukaryota; kingdom Metazoa; phylum Chordata; class Mammalia; order Rodentia; family Hystricidae; genus Hystrix; species Hystrix cristata. The sequence goes on from PVJO010002423.1 coordinate 86,098, forward strand.
TACCTTAAAATGAAAAAAAGCTCATACTGAAACAGTGTGCTGTGTCACACAGGCAGCAGAGGAATGTGTTTACTGCATCTCCTGGTTGCATCAGGAGGGCATGTTGAATGACTGCCCTGCACCATCTAGGTTTGTGTAGCCTGCCTTATGATACTCACACGATGACAAAATCACCTAGCCACACATTCCTGAGAATGGATCCATCATTAAGTGACACATGACTGTGCTTATAATTCCTTCATAATTACATGGGTCCCATCTAGACTCTGTGAGCCAGGATGACAGATGATACAGCTGCTTTGTCTTCTGCTGCATAACCATCTCCTGGAACAGTGCTAGGGAGGTGATGCATAAGCAAGAAATAATTCCCAAATTGCAAGGGGTAATGCTGATGCAGTGAGCAGCTCCATCTTGGGCACATGGGAAGCCCTGGCTCTTTCTACTCCTCCCCTGAAGGTACTGACATCTGTGAGGATTCCTCATTCCTCCTTTCCCCTTTGTAACCAGCCTCCATGAAGGAAGAAAAAAAAAGGCTGCAGGCTGAAGCCAAGAACGCAGGCAAAATGGTAAGGTGGGAAATGCTAACAAGTCAAAGGCAGCATTGAAAAGAGCCACCAGTTGAATGTGGCCAGGAATTGTCACAATGTGCTCTGTAATATTTATACATATTTATAGGGTCAATGAGTGAGAGGTGCAGACAGATGGCGGGCAGGGTGGCACAACAAGGAACTAAAGAGAGACAGAAGAAATTCAAGTCAGAGATGAAAAAAAGATTGCATCTGCAGCTTTCTACACAAAAACAGATGTGAACTTCTCTGAATTGGGACACTTGCCCATGTAGAGTCCCTTAAACATCCAGTCTGGTCTCAGTAACAAGCATGTCAACATTCAGACACCATCCAGAGGCCTCAGTGGAACTCCAACATGGAAATTAACAGTGAGTTGATCTCTGAGGGAGATACTCAAAGTCACAGTTCTGGACCAAGCCTTCAGGATGAGTCTACCAAGGCAGATGGAAAATCTCGTGCACCTGTTTCATAGATTTGTGACCATGACCCTGCCCCTGTTGACTCTGGAACTGTTTCCTGATTGGCGTTCAGTGCCAGGCACATGCTTCCTACTGACCCTATATTGTGAGCTGTTTCTTTTTGATGGCTCCATCCCTGCCCCTTCTCAGTGGCTCCCACTTGAATAATGAGCTCTAAATATATTTTCTTGTTCTAAACCATTTCTCTTTTCTAATGCTAAATTATAAGGCTTGTGTGTGTCAGCAGGAAAACGTGCCCCGAGTTAGCAAAGGATGCAGCAACGCTTCGAGACACACATCCAGACCACTGCAAGTGAGCACCAGGGGTGTGCCCAGCCACTCAGAGCCCCAGAGTAGAGGCTCCTCTGCTGCCAAGCACATTTCCCAGCAATTACTGGCCCAACCCCAAGCTCCCCAATTATTATTGAAAAAATTCAGCTTGAAGAAGGACTTCTATTAATTATTAAAAACAAAACCCAGAGACACACAGATAGGGCACAGGACCTCTGATCATCCCTCCTTTATTTCTTGGGTCTACCCAGGATCATCGAATACCACTGAATTGAGCAGGGATGCTTGTAAGTCACATAAATTACAGGCAAATCAACAACCGCTAGAGATTTCTCTCCTTGACATCACTACCTCCAGCTAATGGAGGTGGTGGTTAGGAAAGGAAACATCAGAGGAGTTCTGGGGCTTCCACTGCCATGTTTTTCCCTAAGAAGACATGATTTACTCTTTGAGCACTTATTTTTAAAAATCAAATGCAACATCAGTCTTTCAGAGAAAATGGCACACTTACCCTTTCCTACAAGTCGGGTCCTTGCTAGGTGCTGGAGAGGAGTGCTCGTCCTTAAAAATGAGGTGTGCACCAGGTGTGGTGGCTCACGTCTATAATCCCAGCACACTGGGGAGGCTGAGCCAGGAGATTGCCATGAGTTCAAGGCCAGCCTGGGCTACATAGCAGGATCCTTTCTCAAAAAAAAAAAAAAAAAATGAGGTGTGCCCAAAGTCAGTTTACAAGGTTCAGTACTAACAGACATGAAGAATAGTGTTGCAAAGGCCTTGTGGCAGAAGGGCGGTGGCACATCCAAAAGCGGCAGAAACCAACAGAATGAAGTACAGACAGCAGCAGATGTGAATTCGGGATCCTTCTTGACACACTGCACTGGAAAAACCTTCAGCAAGTTTCCCTATCTCTTTGGAACTGATTCTGCTGAGCAGAGAAGGGCATATGCCCAGAGAGCCTGGGAGAACCTTGTACTATAAGGTAATACTAGGAGTGGCCGATGGAATCCTTATGTTCTCACAAAGCTCCTTGGTCTATTCCCTGCACGGAGGCTGACAGGACTGCTCTAAAACCAAACAAGACATGTGACCCTCTAAGATCAAACTGAGCAAGTCCAAGAGAGGAACACTCTCATTCCAGCTCTCAAGGAGGCAAAGCTCTCTGAGCTTCTACTGTACCTGAGAACACAGGGCAGGCAATTATTAGTCACCACTGTGGGAGAAAACTGATTGTATGTGTGACTTTACCCAGGAAAAGCTGTGGCTCTGATTTAAGTCTAGATAGTCTGCCAGGCTGATGGGTGCTGTCACTCAACCCTGTTCTCTCATGCTCCAATGTGTGTGGGGGGGTATAATTTAAATAGTCAATTTAAATCATAAAAAGACAAGAGGCCTTCTATTCACTGGATGGTTTCCTCTCTCTGGGAAACTGAATTAGCAAAAGCATCAAGTCCTAGAACTAACAGGGCAAGAAAGCCACCCTTTGCAAAGGGTCTGCATTAGCACTTTGATTGCTTGCCCATCAAACTGTGCGTCTCTGTATAGGAAACCAAGAACAGCTTGTCTCCACAGTCTATTATAATTACCACTAAATGCTCCAGAAACTTGGCAGTTTTGAATTTCATAACACCCATGACTGACATTCCTAATTAATACTATTGTTTTTCTCCTCTGGCTGAATTTCCTGAATGCCAACATGCATTGCATACACTAAAAACAGACATTAAAGAAAATAACATCAGTGTTAATCTCCAGCACAAATATATCAAATGCCTCAGTGAAGTGCACAGAAAAGAACCGGGTTCCTATAAATAATGGAGCATCCCTGTCTGATCATCTTTATCCTCCTACACTAATAAGACGATCAGCTCTCTCCTCCTGCATCCTTGCTCTTAGATTTCATAACCATGTTTGGGGAGAACACACCCGCTCTTTCCTGCTCTGATTTTGCTTTTAAGTTGCAGGTTGAAACTTTCAAAGAAAACCTAGATTGAGACAGAAATAGCAGCCACTGGGTACTTTATAAATAGGGAATGCACAGAAAAGAGCAAGGGGGTCTAATTCTGCTTTCGAGGGCATGGTTGTCTGGTTTGTGAGGAATGAGAGCACCCAGCACGGGCTGACATCCTTGTTCACTTTGTCTGGTGGTTTCCAGCAGCTATTTCAGAATCGGGGCCCTAAGTCTGATCCCTGCCTCTACCACCGGGGAGTGGAGCCAGTCCTTGATCTCTCAGAGCCTCTGTTCTTCCATCTGTAAAGTGGAGATTATTTTAGCACCTACTTTACAGACCTGTAATGGAGAGCCAATGAGAAAATATTGTCGTTAGCAGCAACTTTAGCACAGTCAGTACTAGTTATTAGAAGTACCTAGTTATTAGGAGTACCACTAATACACAGCCACATTTGGTTGATGTATCTAAGAAAAGAACCAAACACTTACTAGGAACTTCGTGGACTCACATGGTTGAACTAATGAGAGCGGCATCCCGCGAGATGCCTCAGAGTGTAAATTGGATTTGGATAAAAAAGAAAGGAATGTGTGTAGGTCTAGGACCAGGACTGTACGGAATGACAGTTGTCTTCTATACACGTATCTAGGACCTTGGGCAGAGTCAAAAAGCAGAAACTTGAAAAGGAAAGGTGGAGATTGGGGCCCAAGAGCAGTATGTGACTGTGTCATCGTATCTTCCAACCTCACCCCATACTCGCCGGGTTCATCTGTGTGGAGTTCCTTGTGGACATGGGTAGCAGCATGACTATGCACACTCAGCATGCATATTTTGTGCCCTCTCATTCTTTTAATTAAAAAAAGAATTTATATTTATTTTTATTATGGTAAAATAAACAACATTAAATTTATTTTTAGTGACAGTGACTACACTCACAATACTAAGCCAGGATCATCACTGTCTCATTCTGGAGGAATTTCATCACCCCAAAAGAAAACCCCACACCCATTCGGCAATGTGTCCCCAACCCCGACTGCCCCCAGATGCCAGCAACCACCAGGCTACTTTGTCTCTGTGAATTTGCCTATTCTGAACACACCAAATACGAGGTATGATGACAAAATTTGGTGAAGGCTTAGATTTTAAAATACTTATTACAGCAAAAGACACCCTTCAAAATATTACTCGCTTGGAACACACTTCTCCTATCCTTCTTGGCAATATATCTTCTACTGTAACAAGTTTTTAAATTAATTTTAACATTCACCATTTCCCTCAATCATGTCTTATAAATGAAACCAGACAATATGTGATTTAGACTTCAGCTTTTATTTATCAGCATCATGTGTTCAAAGTCTAGCCATGTTATGGGATACATCAGTGATTCATTCTTTTTCATGGCTGAATACTATTCCATACTATTTATGTGGGTAAATCATGATTTTTCTAACCATCTGTCCACTGATAACATTTTGTTTCTACCTTTGGACTACTGCGAATAGTGCTGCAATGAACAAGTCTCTGTGTGGACATACATACCTAAGAAAAGATGTTCTGGGTTATGTGGCAATTCTTTAACTCTGGTTTGTGTATGCTGATTTTCTGCCCCACCTGCTACCTTCATAGCAACTCCAGACCAGACATTGTCATGGTTTGTGTCTAGATGTCACACCCAAACCCTCATGTGGTCATAGGTGAGGCTTTTCAGAGGTGGCTGGATCTAAAGTGTTTAAATATGGATGAAGGGTGTGTGGTTACTAAATTAGTTCACTGATTGGTTTGGCATAGTTCTCACTGTGGATAATGGGAGGGTCCACCCTGGATCTGGGTGGCACCACCCAAAGGGCAGGTAGCCTGGAAGGGATAAGAGAGAGAGGTAGGCTGCTGCTGCTATTTTGCTTCCTCGCTACTTCTCTGCCTTGCTGCCTTCTGCCTTCTGCCTGTCATGGACTGTTTCTCCTCTGCGATGTCCCTCTGCCATGCCACCCTGCCTTGGAGCCAGCTGATTATGGACTGACACCTCTACAAACTGTGAGCTAAATAAACCTTTCCTCCTTTAACTTTGGGTGTTGGGTATTTTGTCTCAGCAACGAGAAAGGTAACTAAGACAGACATAAAGGCTTCCATGACAATGAGGAGCAACTTCCTGTGTTAAACCAGGCAGGTAACAAAAGTGGGAGGGAGCAGAGGACGAACCTGCTGTCCAGACCCTTGTCACACACAAAGGAAGAACAGTGGCATTTCCCTGACAGAGGGGAGGCAGAGACAGGCGGATTCAGTTAGATGAAGAGTTATGCGTGGCCCACCCACCTGTCACTCCCCGATTCTTCTGAGGATATGCTTTAATCAGACAAGGACAATGATCTACCACATTTATACTCAAAGATAAGAGACTGCAGAGATGTCTGGAAACGCACGATTTGCCATCTGATGACTCTAGCCAGTGCTTCCCTGCAGCCCTGTGGTTATCAGAGCCAGCTCCAGTGCTCTAGGCTACCAATCAAGGCTCCCCGTCCAACTGCTGCTCTTTCTCACAGAGCTCTAAAGCTTGGTATGAAGCTCTGGGAAAAGATACAAGTTTTGCTTCAAGGTTTATTCAGTTCAAAGACCTCAGAAATGACCTTAATTTTATATTTTTGTGAATCCTTTGGAAAAGTCCTCTTTAAAAGCATGCTAGCTGATGATGTGGTTGCTAGAATTTTTTTTTCCTACTGGACAAAGTGCTGTATTTCTAGAAATGCCTCATTAAGGAGCCAACCAATGCAACCGCTACCATCCCCGGAAAGTGCTCCGGAGGCTGATCGCTCAGTGTCTGCGGAGACGTCCTTGCCACAGGCAGCTTTGCTGCCCCCAAAACTTTGGCTTCACTTCACTGGCCCATCTCAGAAACATCCCCATAACCAACCTGGGAGGGAAGGATGGCACTGTTGCTTTTCTTACTACTTTTTTGGTGTTAGAGCTACACAAGTAGAAAAGCTAATCCTAACACAGTTTCCCTACAGAAACACCAAATAGAACAAATTAAAAGGCAGAGATCAATAAGTAAAATAAGAAAAGCCACAGAGGGTTGTTTGATCAGCCCAAATAATATGAACAAGATATATCTTCAAGTGCACTTGGCAAAAGTGGTGATGGACCAGACTACACAAGGACTCTCAATATTTGTAAAAGTCAGTAGTTAATGACTCTCTTTCATTTATGTCCATCTTGTCAAATTAAATATAAATAGCTCAAGATTTGCCCCCCAAAACTATCTGCATACTGATAATTTAAAAAGCTTACTTCTAACTAGAAAATCAAAAGGGGAATTACAAACCATGTAGAACCAAATGACAATATGTCCTAAGGACATAGACAAAGCAATCCTTGGAGGGAAATGTATAGTCAAGAAATAGGAACTAAGAAAGAGGAAATAACCAAACCAGGCTTAAAATTCAAGAATTTATGGGGAGAGATGAAGTAAGCCCTAAGAAAATAATTAATAAAGTTAAAAGCAACTGTTAATGAAACCAAAAAATCGAAGCAAGTAACAAAAATGGTGTGGGATGCCAACTAAGCCAAGTTCATTGTTTAAGAATCAGACAGAGATAATGACTGGTCCTGAAAGTGGGCAGAGGAACAACTATTTTATCAACCTCAATTGATTCTTAAGGACTGTGGAATAGTCCTTAATAGAACCAACCCAGCTCTCACCTTACCCCATTTCTTCCACACATGTGTGTCCAGGAGACAAAACAAACCATACCAGGCAGTCCATGTTACTGAGTGATGTTTAATACACACAAACTGAGCAAGAGCAAAATCACTACTGGTCCTCCAGGGCACAAATGAAACTCTCGGGCCACCTAACAAAAATCACATCTCTGCCACTCTGATGTTTCCAAATAATATCTCCACTTTGCCTTTTGAAGCAGGAGAAATAGCGATCCATTCCCCATTTCAGAAAAATAAAAGGGGAGATGGGCATTGTAGCACATCCTTCAGGTTACTGGCTACATCACTGCTTTCTCCACCTAAAACACACATGACCACCCCACCCCAGCCCCGGCCTGTCACTGCAACCCGGCCCACTCTAGCAAAATCCAACATAGCCTACGTCTATCTTGTTTGCTTATGTATTTCACTGATGTATGAAGGGTAACTGAAATATACAAGAATGTTTAAATTTTAAAAAATGTATTAGAGTACAATATACATTACCATTAATCCACATTATCATTAATCCCCTTCAAAATATTCCCCTTTGCTTTGAACATATTTATCATATTGTTCTTGCCACTTCTAAAACAGTTCTGTAAGTCCTCTTTCTTGGGCATCCTTAATTATGCTGTCATGGCTGCCTTAATGCCCTAAATTGATTCAAAATGTTGATGTTTCGTGGCCATTTTGACTTTGGGGAAGAGCTAGAAGTTGTATAGTGTCAGATCTGGTGAATAAGGTGGATGGTGACACACTGTCATGTTTTTATTAGCCTACCTTTCCATTAGATAGCACTTGGCAGCAGCATTCACTATATTTTTGATCACACATCAAGTACAGACACTCATGAAAGAGGACTTCCAGAGCTGCTTCAGAAAGTGGCAAGAATGATGGGATAAGTGTGTCCAAAAGGAGGGAGGGTATTTTAAGGGGGATAACAGCAATATGTCTTTTGCTGTAATAAATTATTTTAAACATAAACATTCACCAAATATTTCAACCACATCTCATCCTATCTGTCCCTCCTGGCGTACAGCCCCCAAGGGGCAGATATGGTCGGCCTTGAGGGCTGCTCTCTCCCTACAGTCACATAATACCCCACGGATGCATGTGATGAATGGAGTTGTACCACGTGTGGCAGGAATAAGAAGGGCAGACCCCACTCTGTAGACAGCCCGTCATTTCCTTGGTTTCATGAGCAACAATGTTGCAGAGAGGAGAGATGTGAAAGGGGGTCCTGGGGCTCCATTTGAGCATCTGATACTCCTTACCTTGGTGACTTCATGAGAAACCTGGCCAGGCATAGTGTCACACACCTGTAATCCCAGCTCTCTGGGAGGCTGAGGGAGGAGGACGAAAAGTTTCAGCCCAGACTCGGCAACTTAGAGACTTAGCGAGATCCTATTTCCAAACAAAAAATAAATAGGGCTGGGGATAACTCTGTGCAAAGGCCCTCAGTTTGAGCTCCAGTGTATCAAAAGAAAAAGAAGCCCGTATGAGCAAGGCCTCCGCTTCTCTCCAGCTGCTGCAGGCCCGCTGTGGCCATGCCCCTCCCAGACTTGGAAAGCTCAGGTCAATCAGAGCTGCCCACTAGTCTCCCACAGGCACATCCTTGTTCTCTGCCGTCAGACATGTGGCACAGCTGGCTTGTCTGGAAGATGTCTCTTGTACAGTCTGACAGGCCTGAGTGGGTGGCAGTTTTGATGGCCAGGGCCTGATTATCCCATTCCCCCTTTGACATTTCCTTGGCTCCGTTTCCCAGCTGACACACTCGTGCTAAGGTCAGCTTTCAGCAGATGCCTCTAAGTAGCTGTAGCCTCAGATGCCAGCCCCACTCTGGGGGGTCCCAAGGACTCTGGGGCAGAGGGCTAGGACCCTGTAGGCACAGGATGGCCCAGGATGCAAGGAGAGGGCTGCTGCAGGGGCAGGAGAAGCTGAGTTGTCCAGGTCTTGTTCTCAGATTAGAGGTGCTCAGCAAATACGGGAAAGCACCTGAAGAAAGTCAATCCCCTCTACCATTCATTCATCCACACACTACATATTTACTAAGCACTTCTCGGTGCCAAAGGCTGGGCCAGGGTCTGTTCTGCAGTGCTTCTCCATCCCTGAAGTACCACCTGGTCGGACGCATAAAACATGGTACAGCCTGTCAGTGGTGACTATTTCTAGAAATGGGAAGAATAGGATTGTGTGTGACATGATAAAGGGATACTACCTTTGGCAGGAAGGAGGTCAGAGAAGGCCCATCAGGTGGGATGTTCTCAAAGCTGTACCTGAAGGATGATGTTCATCTGTTTTATATTGCTATAATAGGATGCTTGAGGTTGGATACTTTATACAGAAAAGAAATTTATTTGGCTCAAAGTTCTAGAGGTTCAAGAGCAGGGTGCCAGCATCTGCCTGACCCTGGTGAAGACCCTTCTGCATCCCAGCATGGTGGATGGCATCAGGGAAGAAGTGTGTAGGAATTAGTCTATTTCTTATTGCTATAGTGAAATACTCAGGCAAGTCACTTTACACAGTTTAAAGTTTGGTTTTGATTCAGTTCTGGAGGTACAAGGTCACCAGGCCTCATTTGGTGATGGCCTTCATGCTAGCAGAATCCTACGGTAGTGCAGAGCATCACAAAACAAGAGACATGGATCATGCTCATGTGTGGATCCTGATCTTTTCCTCTTCTTATAAAGCCACCAGGATCCAATCATGAACACTCCACCCTACTGCGCTTATCTAACCCTAACCAATTCCCAAAGGACACGCCTCTAGAACTACAGTCCATTAAGATTCCACCACCTTAACACCACTACGTCTAACTATGGGGACTCAACTCCTGCACAAGGCTGGGGAAACACTCCATATTCAAACCTTAACAGTTTATGAGAAGAAGAGATCATGTGCCAAGACGGCAAGGGAGCCAGAGAAAGTTGGAACCTCGCGTGCTCTTTGTATAACAATCCATCCTCTCCAGAACTAACCAGGGTCCTGAGAGAACTATATTAATCTCTTCTGAAGGCCACATCCCCAAGGACCTAAACATCTCCCACCAGGCCCACTCTTACAGCTTTCACTTCCTCTTAACACTGCCACTGAGGACTGAGCCTCCAGAAAGTGAATCTTTCTGGGACACACTCAAACCACACCCTACCCACAGGGGACCAAGGGGCAAGCGTTAGAAAAAGGCTGACAGAAGGTCCAGGCACCTGGAGCACAGTGCATAAGTGGGCAGGGAACCCAGGATGATAGTGGCCAGGGGGCTGTCAACAGGACAAGAAAAATGAGAATTTTATTCTGAGACCATGAGAAGCCAGAAGAATATTATAAACCTAGAGCAGCATTATCCTTTCCTGGAATCCAGGAACTTGGGAGAAACAAGAAGGACCTTGATGATCCAGTGGACCACCTACCAGTATTTCCCAGTCACGGATTTCTCACTGTCACACCCAGATGTCCAAGGCACATTCCTGGGACAGTCCTAGATTCTGCACCCTCACTGAAAGAGGCCCCCTGGAAGTTGATAAGCAGTAGGTTGCTGGGTTCTGCAGAGGCATTTCTGGGAGGAGGAATCAGACTGTATTTTTAAGGTCACAACTGAACTGGGTACATAGCTTGGCTTGAGATCCCGAGCTGAAAAATGCAGCTCCTTTGAGGTGTTGTTACTAAGAATTCAGCCACTAAAAAACAAAACAAAACACAAGGCCTGTGCAAGCAGACAGACAGACATGCAGTCAGGGTGAGAGACAGGCGGAGGAGACTCATTGACAAGGGCAGGCACCAGCAGGCGAGGACAGAGAGGAGAGCAAGCTGTGGGCGTCTGTCTGTTCCATGTGCAGGGTCCTGGGGTGTTGTTCTGATGTCTGCCAACATTGGATTCTTCTGATGCCTGGGAGTTTCAGTAGCCAGAACATCCTGAGCCCAAATGCTCCCCGTAGAGAAGGCCACTGCCGCATTTAGGAATAGAAGCTTTAGCAGGAACAAAAAGTGAGAAGATCCAAGGCAGCTTCCACCAATCCCCAGCTACCCACTTCAACTAGAACCCACTGGGCAGTCTCCTTTGAAAGCCTTTGGTGTGCAGAGCACACATGGCTGGGATAAACACAGACAGGGTGACCTGAGACGTGGCGCCACCTCTTCAGCTTCCAGCTGTTGCCATGTTGGTTTGCCACATGGCCTTTGACACAACTGTGCCCCTCCAACATCCAGCAGAAGGCTGTGCCCTGAATAGGGACTTTGTGACTGCTGTCTACGATCAGTACCTACCTCACCTTCGGATGAGGCTAAGATCAAAAATTTAACAGTACCCCATGAGCTCAACAACCTGGATTGAACTTGACTACATCTATTTTAACTACCTATAGAATATATTCTAACTAACTATAAAATAAGGTTTCTCAGCCTCAACACTATTGCCTTTTGGGACTGGACAAACCTTTGTAGTATGGGACTAAGAAGCATCCCTAGCCTCCAGCCACTAAATGCCATTAGCATATGCCTCCTCCACTGTGACAAGCAAACCATTATCTCCAGATGTTCTTGGAGGTGGGGGAGCAAAGTCACCTCCACCCCACACTTAAAACCATTATTGTCCATAGTAATAGATAACATTTCTCGAGCATTTACTCTGCACCATGGCATATCCAGCCATGTGACATGTACTTTTTAATTAATCCTTCCTACAAAACAGTGAGATCAGTGTTACTGTTTCCCTTTTACAGATGAGGAAACTGAGGCAAAGGCTGCCACACGGCTTAGAAGTGGTGCAGCTAGAAGCTGAAGGTTGCCCTGCTCAGTTCTGACTGGTACTACCCTTTGCACTCCTACTGACCACCACTCCCCGTGCTGCCAGAGGCTTGATCTTCAAAAGATGGTAGAGAATTCCACGCAATTATTCACTTTTCATGTGCTTTTCAGTTTCACTAACGGAATTCTAAGAAAGAAAAGGATGTCACAAAATTAAAATCATAGGGGATTACTCTGCATCAGCAATTCCCAAAGAGTAGCCAGGTCCCTAAAATCTTTAGTGGGAAGGTAAAGTCCACCAAGTCAAAGCTGCAACTGGAAATGCTATGCTGTGATCTATCCTCTGTGATCTCATTCTCTCATGAGTGCACAGTGAAGTCTCCCAGGATGTGTGACCATGAAGGATGTGATGTGTCATTTAAAGAGACAACAGAACATGTGGTCATGGATCACTGCATTTAAAAATCTACACAATTTAACTTCTAATATAGTAAATAGATACAGCATATATACATGAAGCTCTTCCATATATTTTGAGAGTACAAAAGGGTTTTGAAACCTAAAAGGTCAAAAACCACTGCTCTAGATTAAAACCTTGAACAGTCAAGCAGTCAAGCAGGAAAAAAACACATCCTGGTTTTTTCAAGGTTCAAGGGGATTTAAATGGGGGAGGAATGGGAGAGATGTTAGTCGAGATGTACCAGCTTTCAATTATGTTGTGACTCTCTCCTGGGGGCTGATGTATGGTATGGTGACTATAGTTAGCAATACTGTATCATTTAAATTTGACGAGAGGGAGGATTTTAAGTGTCCTCAAAACCCACAGGAACACACACACCATGCTAATTACGAGTGGGGATAGATGTGTTAATTAATTTGATTGTATTAATCATTACACAGTGTGTAAATACACCAAAACATCATGCTGTATATCTTGAATGTATAACTTTTCGTTTGTCCATTAAACATTTACATCTTTAAAACTGAAAAGGAATAGAAAGGACATATGGAGATAACTGGGAAAAGCTGGGTATTTACTGGATAGAAGGTAATATTAGTAAGGAATTATTAGCAATTGTCTTAGGTATGTGAATATTGTGATTATGAAGGAGAAGGTTCTTATTCATTGGAAATGCAGGATGAATTGTTTAGGGTTGATACCTGCAACTTACTGGCTCACACACACACACAAATGCACACACACAGGTACAACACACATTTTAATACTCACATATGACCCAAGCGTGGTGGCACATGCCTGTAAATCCCAGCACTCTAGGAAGCTGAGGCAGAAAGAACACATGTTCAAGCCCAGCCTAGACAACTTAACAAGACTCTGCCTCAAAATTTAAAAAAAAAAAAATGTTTCAAAGGGCTGAGGATGTGGCTCTGTGCCAAGGCCCTGGGCTGAACTTCAGAAAAAAAGTGGCAGAATGTTCACAGTCATTAAATCTGGGGGGTAGGTATAGAGCATATATTATATTATTCATTAACTATATTAATCTTTTAAATTCTATGTGTGTTTAATAATAAGTTGGAAAGATAATTAAAAGTTAGAAAAAACAGATTCAACTTCAAGTCATGAAGAGTTACTGAGGGAAGACAAGAGGCTTGCAGTTTCTCTTCTTCCCAAATCTCACCAAGAAATGTTGAACCCAGGAATCGACTCACCATGGAGGAAGTGCTCCCCAACAACATTAGAGCAAAGCAGAGCTGATTCAATATGGTGCCTCCCTCTTCCATTCTATGTCCAACCATGGATGGTTTTGTTAAGCCAGAACTCTACCCTCTGATGTGCTGGCTGTTCAGCTTCCAACTGCACATACAGTCTCTACAGCAATAACCAAAGCTAGCATGGACTCCTTCTTGCTCAGCTCTGGGGATGAATCTCTTCTGTCTGCTCTTCAGTTTCTGAGCACCCTGGCTCACCCACCTCTCAAGCCCCATCAGCTCACGGTTCAGGCACAGCAGATGTCTTAAAGGGTCATTCATGGCCCACTCTATGGTTAGCTTTATCAGCTTAGCTCTAAACTAGTTACTTTAAGCACATTATCTCTATGGCAAATAGAAAAAATAATGAACTGTGCAGAAGAAGAAATGCCAAAATTATCTAAACACAGCCAACTACAACCATAAATTTCACATCTCTTCAAAAGAAGATGAAAACACCCAATCAGAACGACACCCAGGTGATCTCATAAGCTACGGGGACACATTATACAATGTGGCATTCATCAATTACACTGGAATGAAATGATAATGAAGTTTGGTCCAGGCACCTACAGGGCAGTATCTTCCCCAGGGTTCCAACTGTGAGAGGATCAGCTTTATTCCCTCAGTCAGTGGCTCTATCAGGGAAGTTTAGAATGGAATAGAGAGAACATGGCAAGGAGGACCTTCCTTCATAAACACTCAGTAAGGAGTCAAGAGCTTGCATCAAACCATCCTCTCTCAAGAGTCACCCAGCCATATGACCTTGGGTCTAAGCATCATTTCCCTGACCCCAGTTCTCTAGGGCCCCAGATCAACCTAAGTCTCAATGTCTCTAAATGCAGAAAAAGGCATTTGTATCTAAACCAGAGGATCCTAATTTTCAGTGTGCGCCTTGAAGCCCTTGGGTCTAATGAAGACTATAAACTCCTTGGAATGTTTTTCAAATTCATAAAAATAGAACACAAAAGATTATAAAAGACATCAATAATATTGAGACACAGTTATCAAAACATTTTAAAAACAAACTAGTGATTTAGCAATGGATGTTTCTTTATTAATGCATTAAATAACAAGATCTAGCAGCAGACCTAATAACCACCATAATTTCAAGGCAGTGACGAGCATAAATAATATGCTCAAATATTCGCAACAACTATAATGTGATATGAAAATATCTATGATTTGATTGATGACACAGTCACAGATTCTGCTAGAAACCACTATGGTTTGCTGTCTACATTCATAATGGAAGGAAATTCTCACTTTTCAGTTACAGTTAGTGTCAATAAAGAGATCTTCATCTTGAATTCTATCCTTGAATTGGTCTGGTTGGTCTGGTTTAAATGGCCTGGTACAGACCCTTCAAGAATTAGGCAGCAGTTAATCTACGAGCTATCATCAGTTGGAGGACGATGCCCTTCTGACTGCAGGAATCACTGTCTACATTGCTATCTGCCTTCCCAGGCCTGCCAGCCTGTGAGTCTTGCATCTCTGTCCTTCCTTTCTACCTTCCTGCCTTGCTTCCCTGAATGAATCTGGCTTCCTCTTCTGACCTTCTATTCTCTTAATGTGCCTATGTGTTTGTTTGTTAATTCATCCAACATACATTTCTTGGGTACCTCCTGCATGAGAGAAATTTCAAATCTGGGGGGGGGGAGTAAAAGACATAATTTCCAACCATTACAGGTTAAAATCCTCTTTCCCTAAAACTGTAAATTTTCTGAGGTCAAAGAAGCATGAACTTTGTATTTACTGTATACCCCAGTGCTCAGCACCATGACTATACAGAAACAATAAAGATTTGTTGGATGGATGGGTATTTGTATAGAAAGGTAGTGGTTGGGTGAGTGGATGGAAGGATGGATGGATAGAATGGATAAGCAAGTTAATGTTTACCTTTTTGCTATTCACTATTCTTAGGTATACCTTGAGTCTCCAACTAAAGTAGTCAGTTCGGTGCTGGGTTCCTGGAGATCCCTCCATGCAAATCCCTGATCTGGTGAGGGAAGAGTGGAGAATACATGACCCACCTTTAAAAGAGTGAACTGAGCTGGATACTCACTGCCATTTATCCAAGTTCAGAAGCACCACTCCAAGACTCCTCAAGTAATCAGTGTCCCAATCTGGTGATCAAGGTCAGATGATGAACCAGAAGGTGCTAATTCAAAGATCATCAATCCCTCAGCTTGCTTCAGCTCCAACCTCTGTTGCCATGGGAATGTAAATTTGTGTGTATCAGAGTACCTTTCTTATCTTGCTGATGTCTTGGTGTTGGGGCTGAGCACCTGGTTAGTCATTTGACTAGCATTTCAAACAGCTGAAGAGGATAAAATGTCCCAAATTTACTGGCATTTTTTCACTGCCTCGTGTCACCCCACTTGCTGGACGAATCTGGACACTGCTTCTATGCGTGGCTGACTTTGAGCCACACAGCAGATGGCCTTTCTAGCCCTGCCCTGTAGTGCCGACCTCGACAAATGATCAACAGGCTGCAGGATGCAGTCCAAACGCCCCTCATTCAGCAGATGAAGCATGAGAGGTGAGCTGGAGCAGACTGGCCAGTGTCTCAGCCTCTAGAGTCTGACTGTCTAGATTCACACTCTTATTCCTCCACCGTGATTATGAGGAAGCATTTTAGTCTCTCCAGCTTTAATTGCCTCCTCTGTGAAATGGTCCCAGTAGGATCCACTACACAGTATACCCACAGTATTAAGAGAAAAACTGCAAAAGGGTTACTAACAATATGTCAGCTTTTACTAGTGCTGTTGCTATTATCAGGAAAGCCTGCTTCTTTGTGTGTGTGTGTGTGTGTGTGTGTGTGTGTGTGTGTGGACAAGTGTGCACATGCACGTGCGCATGTGGAATTGAAAACTAACACCTCACTTGTGCAACACACACACACATGTGCTGTGGAATTGAAAACTAACAAAATCACTTTATTTTTCCCATTATACTCTTTTTGTTTGTATATGTTTGCAATAGGTGATAATTACATTCACCTTGGGGAACTGGTACATACACATAGCACACCTTGAACATTTTACATGTCCTTCAATCCCATTCTCCCTCTTTCATCCTTCCCCATATCCCCTTCCCATGTCCACAGAGTCTACCTTCCTGTTTCCCATCATCTCTTTTATTTTACTCTTTAAAACTAATTATATTCGGGTCTGAGGAATCCTTGTTTCTGAGCCTATATGGTGCTCACACTGAAGCTAGTAAAACAGGAAATATGTCCTCAATCAAGAGACTTAAACCACACATATTTAGAGGAGTCTAACTGTAGAAAAGATTGGGTGCAGCTTTAGGAGCAGTAGATTTTAAGTATTCTAATCTTGCACAAAAATAAAAATAATAAGGTGAGTGGGAACTTCTGGAAGTGATGGGTATGTTCATGGCATGAATTCCAGTGACCTTTTCATGGTGTATACTTATTTCCAAGCTCAGCAAGTTATATATATTAAATACATGCAGCTTTTTGTCTATCAATTATAATGCAATAAAGTGGTCTAAATTAAAAAATAATGCAACCTTTTTCCAAGCACCACTCTTAAATGAATGTAAGAGAGTTGTAAGACACACTAAGCTAAATGCTTGAAATACACTATTTCCTTCAGCCCTCATAGACAAGTGTTATTGTTCAGGTTTTGCAAAACAAACTCAAAACTTCAGAGACACAAAGTGATTTGCTAGCACATATTCATCTATGAAGCATGGAAACATGAACTGGAACCTACTTTATCCTAAGACCTAAATTTTTCATGTTATTAACACTTTTACTATTTCTTGATAATTGTTGATGTTATGATTCATGAGTCCAGATCAGATTGCCAACTAGTCTTTCAATAAGCATTTCTTGAGCACCTATTACAAGTTTGACTCTATGAAAACTGCTGATGACATAGCAATGAACAGCAGAGACAACCAGACAACAGAACCTAAAGCCACTTAGCAACATAGACACCAGCATGCAAAATATCTCCAAGGACAAAAGGAGGGTAATATGGGGACTACAACTGTATTATCTACTAATTTATAATGCTTGCTATACCAAGGCTTATGTGTATTTGCAAATTTCTAGAAGCTATTGAATCCCACTCCTACCCATCTTCTTCTAGGCACCTTCTCTAGGGTCGTGCTTTGCATGTGAAATGGGGAACAAGAACACAGTGCATACATACTCCATCTGTTCACAAAACCTGGATAAGAACACACAGAGCACTTGGCTGTGTAAAAGACACTAGAGGAGCTTCCCACCCAATTGCACTTATAATAGGAAGCACATTGAAAAATTCAAGCAAGTAATTTAAAGGACCAATCTAGTCCCATCCCCAGTGTTTTTCCAGCCCACTGTTGCTCCAGGTGCCACTCCCTGCCTAGTGTGTCTCTAATAGTCCTCCGACAACCTTCACGCCAAGCAGCAGGAGAAGGTGTGTGACTCTGAGGTCTTCCTACAATGAGGCCACTGAACTCCTGACTTGCTTTGTATGGGATCTCACCCAAGTCATAGGTAAAACTATCAAGAAGACCACACTGAAAAGATTCATGCCCAGACTTCTGGACCCCACACTTTCCTCACATGCAGTCAGGTCCTGTAGTTAGGGAAGCCACACCACTCCAGGGAATGGATATCTCTTGTTACTCATGGCTAATAAGGTGCATGTCTCAAGTCATTAATTCCCACCTACACACACACACACACACACACACACACACACACACACACACACAAACACACACACACACTTTGGCCAGATTGTGAACAAGCCTCAGATTTCAAGTGAACTCAATCCCTACTGCTGCAGGAGCTTTAAAGTACAAACAAGACACAAGAGTCTATAGATTGACTTGGCAATTGTGTAGCCTTTCATAATTTCCACTGACACCCAGTGAGCCTGTTTCCTCTCCAGTAAATGGTAATAATCACATTGCCTACTCATAGTGCTATTGGGAAGGCAGAATGAAATAATTTATGCAAAGGGGTTAATATATCTGGCACAGAGAAAGTACTTAATCCATGAGTATCCTGACCCCACCATTGCACACATGAAATAATAGTTTACAGAACCATTAGAGATGTGATTTCTGGCTCAGAGTGCTGCAAGGATTGGCATGGGACAGGGAGATCAGGCTTGGTCCCTTTGGGTTTTTGAGGTAGACCCAGGACCATTCATCATCATCCACTGATGTGCTTACCAAACATTTGCTCAGAACTCCATAGGATCCTGGCCCTGAGCAGGAGCTGGAAGGACAGGAGAGCAAGAAAGAAGTGGTATAGGCTGCTATGGGGCTCAGAGCCTGGGTACCACAGAGTTGTGTTCTAGGAGAACCACTGAGCCACGGTGGGTGGTGAACCTTCTTAATAACTAGAGTCATGTTTGGATGCAATGTGGATACACAGTAAGCTTCCCATTGCATGGTGTAGAGTCTTGGATACGGCAGAGGAATTCTGAATGAGGCTGAGAAGTAGGATTCTGAAATCTCTTCCAGCTCGGCAAGACTTTGAGGAATAAGATCCCAGGCTTCATTATCTAGAGTTTGTTTAAATTCTCTGTCTTTCTATGACAGTCAGTGTTTACTAACCCATGTTCATGCCCAGCATGTGGCAGCAATTAAAAACATATTCAATTTATTTTTACCTAGTTCCATTGATTTAATACCTATTTCACACATTATTTGCATTATAGCTGGTTTTATTAAGGCTAGCACATATTTTATCCTTCCCAAGAACAGGCAACTTGACAACAATTTTAGATTAGAAGAAAAGGCCTCAAAGTATTGAGAGTCAATGAACTCACTGATAAATATCCTGGCTCTGACTCTTAGTGGCTGTATAACCTTTAAAAAGTTACTTAAACTCTGGGAGCTTTAATTTTCCCAGCAAGACAATGGAAAAATTGGTTCCTAACTTCAAAGACTGTGAGGACGGTAACAAGAACTCAAGTGTCAAAGTGTTCAATTAAGCTGGTGCACAATGGATACCCACTTAAGGCCACGCTCCCCAACACCAGACACTGTAGTAAGTCCGTTGGGCTGAACAGTGACCTCCAGGTTCCCAGTGCTGGTCACCCAGGTTGGTTAATTGATATCTTCAAGATGCCAAGGGATCTGGACATGGTGGCACACACCTGTAGTCCTAGCTACTCATGAAGCTGAGGCAGGAAAATTGCAAGTTCAAAGCCAGCCTAGGCAACTTAGTGAGAACTAGTCTCCAACAACAACAACAAAAAAAATTGTCATGGTCAAAATAAAAAGACAAGTTAGGATACCGGTGACACTGTCATGCTTTGGACAAGGCAAGGTGCACGCAGACAGGCTGTGCTTCTCCTTAACTAGGTAAGTTCATATCACTCACCTTGTCTTTGGATCTCGGCTTCCTATCATGAAGAGGGCAGTAATTATGCCTGCAACACAGTGTTGTTAAATTAAGTAAAAAGATTCATGTAGAACATTTATCACTAAGCCTGGCACAAAACAAGCATTCAATAAAAATTTAGCTCTATTAGCCAAATATTAATTATAAAGATGTTTTCTAGTTTGGTATTAAACAGCACAAAATAAGCGGGATGTTTTTTCTTTCTTTCTGCTTTTTAGCCTGGAGTTTGGAACAAAATAAAGACCATTTCTTAAGGTGGTGGCAGGAAGGTCTTTGAGCTCCTGGGGTATTTTCACTTTTTCGAAAAATCCTCTGAAAAATAGGGTCTCTGGGTCTCTTTGGAAGAGTGGGAGGCTGACAGAGTGGAAAGGAAAACATGGTCACCATGCAGCTTCCATTCACATAACTGCACTTCCCAACAAGATAAAACCAAGGGAAACTGATCATATTCACACTGTATTTCCAAAAGTGTATTAAAAGAAGTCAAATCATTCATTCATTCAAATATTTATAAGAGCCAAAAATTTTTTGTAGCATTGTACTGGACCCAGAGTTAGAATGGTAGGCAAACACTGTCCACATGGAAGCTAAATTCCAGATATCCACCAAACTGGTCATATTTGAAGACAGCCTTAACTGTCATCCCTGCCTTTGGAAGTGTCTCCCGAATGTGGAGACAGGTAAGCCCTTCATGAGCATGAGAAGGTGCAGGCTGGACACAGAGCACAACATAACGCAATACAGGCTCCACGGTGCAGGAGCTGTCCAGGGGTCTGAAATGCTGCTTACAGAAAGGGAGGATAGGGGGGCAGGGAGGGAGGGAGGGAGAGAGAGAGAGAATGGAAGCGGGAGAGAGGGAGGGAGTAGTGGGAGAGGGAGGGAGGGGAGGGTGAGGGCTGGGAGATACTATGCTTGCTTCTTGGTACTGTAAGTAGTAAAAGTATATCCATCAGACAGCGAATCTACAGGCTCACATCGGGTCAGTCTTGGGCCAACGTGCCAGGTTGCCAGGGAGATAAGAAAGAACCTGAGGCTTTGAAAGGCTCAACAGAGACAATGAGGGAGGAACAAAGTGATCTTACATCCAGAACAGGCCAGAATGGACCAGAAATATCTGTGCTTGGGGTCTTGGGTTGTTCCTGAACCAGTGAAGAGTACAGAGCTCAGATGGAAACCAGTGGGCATCCCTTCGGCAATTGCATGTGCAAGAGTCAGGCTCTGAGATAGGGGAGTCCTGACTTGGAGTATTGGCAGATGTCCATAGTTCAAGACTCTCTCAGGGGTATGGTCGATTTCAAGTTACTGGCTTAATGTCTGGCTTGTGACACTCCTAAGACTTAGCACTTGGCTCTCAGAAGCTAATTGGGTTGGCTCTAGCACAGCCTGGATTACAGATCAAGAAATGGCTCATGGGGCTGGGGATTTAGCTCGGTGGTAGAGTGCTTGCCTAGCAAGAGCAAGGCCCTGAATTTAATCCCCAGCAGAAAGAAAAGAAAAGAAAAGAAAGAAAAGAAAGAGAGAGAGAGAGAGGAAGGAAGGAAGGAAGGAAGGAGGAAAAGAAGGGAAAAGAAATGACTCAAAGGACTTTCCATGTGGTTCCAACATCCACAACGCATTAATTGGGTATGCTTGTTAGAGATAGAGGACCAAGGCTCAGAGAGTAATGCAGGTGTACAGAGTGACGCACCAAGAACATGGCAGAGGTGGGATTTGACCTAGATGTGTCCAACTGCAAAGTCTGCATTTTCTAGTGCAGGCAGGAATGGAACTCTTGATATCAGGTGCATGAACCAAAAGCTCACACCAGCTGGGCCCCCACCTGCCTGCTCTGCTAGGTAAGTGGCCAGCCAGATGGGCTCTCAGGACATTCACTAAGTGAGAGGAAGAATGACAAGCAGACACTGGCTTTCTGCTCTCACCTTTCTGGCCCAAGGGCCCTCCTGCCTGCTGGCTTTGGCCAAGCTCAGCACTGACCCCTATATTCAGCATCCACTCAGAGAAGGTACATTTGGCCTGAACTCAGTGACTGCAGGAGAACCAGCTGGCTGGAGCCATCCCAACTCTGCCCTGGGGAAATGGGCAGCTTGAGCCCTTCCGGAAAATGAGCAATAGCTCCCCCCACCAGCACCTGCCCAGAAGTCAAGCCTTCCAACAAGACAGGCAGCTGCTGATGGGACAAGAGAGGCATTTCCACTGATAGGGTGGTATGTACAAAGCAAGCAGTGGGAGACAGTCATCCCAAGCCCAGCACATAGCTTAGCACCCCCAACTTTCCTACACAGCCCCAGAAGGACCACGTGTATGCAGAGGATGGAGCAGAGAAAGGCCTCAGGGAGCCTTCCCATTCTCCCTGGATTTGGAAAAAAAAATGGGGAAGATGCCAACCACATATGTGCTGGGTACACTGTTTTATATGCAGCAACCATTCAGACCCAGCAGTTAGCCTACAACTTGGAAATCTTATGCAGATAAGGTAGCTGAGCTAGGAAAAGGAGATTTATAATCTATCCAAGGTTGCACGGCTAGGAAATAGCAGGACCTGG
Organism: Hystrix cristata; assembly: GCA_004026905.1. Lineage (NCBI taxonomy): Eukaryota > Metazoa > Chordata > Mammalia > Rodentia > Hystricidae > Hystrix > Hystrix cristata. The sequence goes on from PVJO010002423.1 coordinate 108,430, forward strand.
GTTTAGATTTGTGCATGTTTTATTCCAAAGCCACGTACTTGTCCCTGAATCTTCCTGAAAGGGACAGAGGGTACCTTGCATGTACATGGGCTTTGCACCCATCTTCCTGGCCAAACTTCTGAATGATAGTTGGGTGGGGGCCTGGAATAAGATATACAAATTCTTCCTGAATGGAGGTTAGTACGGTACTCTCCACAGAGCATAGGAAGGTAACACAAACATGACCTTGTCATCATCCCAGTAATAACTTATTCTTAGGCTTCTGTAACATGTTCCTCCTTCCTCCATCCAAACTATGCCATCAAGGTAGGGAAGTCAGCGGTAAAGTGCACAAGTTTTGGAGTCAGACAAGCCTGATTTCACCTCTCACATATTCTCTGCAGGGAGAATTAGTTAACCTCACTGTGCTTCAGTTTCCCATCAGTAAGATGGGTTGATGCTAGCAGCCACTATATGAAGCTACTGCCAAAGGTAAATGAGACTAGATATACAAGTCCTAATTAGATGTCTAATGACTATCAACCTGTCAGGATGTATTGATGCTATAAATATCATCATCATCACTAAAGGTGTTACTAGGGTGAGCAATGTTCCTCACCAATGTTTATGCTTGGGCAACAATGTTGTTTAAGAAAAATTATATAATAAGCACTCCTCATGTATTTCCAGGAGGAAATGCATTGAAAGTCAAAGGTGAGGGGACAGGAGCCAGTGTGGGTGCACTTGAAGCCTGGGGGCTACAGATAGGGGAGTGGGGCTCCAAGGGAACCAACAAGGACACACACACATGACACCACAAGGAAAGCTTCTCCAGCCCTGGGAGGGTGGGACTCACACAGGTCCTAAAGGGAACCTGGCTCTTCAAAGGTGCTTGGGATCTGATTTTGTGAATGACAGAGAGGCTCACCTGTGTCCTCCAGGCCTCTCCAGAGGGGCTCACCTGTGTCCTCCATCTCTCCAGAGACGGTCATTTAAGATTCTCCCAGGAGAAGAGGAGAGAAGTAAAAAGGAGAGAAAGTAAGAGAGGGCAGTGACAGCAAAGTGATGGCAGGAAGGAAAGGAAAGAGAAAGAAATAAAGCAGAAAAAGTAGAAGTGAAAAATGGGGGGGGGGGCACAGCACTCAGCCCTCTGCACTCCTCAAAGGCATTCCTTATACCCCATGTTCTCCCTTATGTCTGTCTCCACCCCACCCTGTTCTCCATCCTCCATGAGGACAAAGATTGTGTCTATATGTTGACAAGACACAGAATGAGTGGGCAGTAAGTCATTAGAGGGAGGGACAACAACAGAAGGAATCAATAAAAAGACAGAAGGAAGGAGGGAAAAGAGAGAGAGGAGAGAGAGAGAGAGAAAGAGAGAGAACAGCTCCTGGTAACCTCCACTGCACAGAGAAAAAGCCGCCATTCCCTCCCCTCTGCTGTTTATCTAAGCAGCTGGCAGAACTAAGGCTGTTTTGCTTAAAAATCATTTCCCAGGGGATTAGCATCCCCTTTCACACTTAAAAGCCTTCCCCAAAGCCAAAGAATGAATTGATTTTCCTATAACTAATCACACGCCCGTTTAATAGCAGGAAGCCGCTGCTTTATTTTCCATCTCCAGCTCTAAAAACTGCAGACTGGGCACTCACGTGGGCCCGTATGCTGAGCACAGGACACAGGACTGATGAAGGACCAGTCTACAAGGCACCCTCCCTCTTCCCCAAACCAACACTCTACAGCTGTCCCTGAAGGATGTGAGGACAGTCACCTAGAGCCTAGAAGGGGCACCACAGTTCTCCAAAGGCTGTCAGAGACACTTGCATGGCCCAAACATCTGTCTGTTTAGTCCAAGTAGGACCCAGAGCCTCGTCCTGCAATGCCTTCACCAGAGAGACAGGGCAAGAGGCTGTTGAATCCCTATCCAAATCCCAGAGTTTGTGAGGAGGAAAATAAATAAAGTGGCCTGTGCCAGTTCATTGTGATTGTCAACTTGGTTGGATTAAAAGACTCCTACAGAGGGGACTAGATTGTGAGGGCCCTAACCTCCTCAATGAGTTAACCCAGGAGGGAGGGCCTAGTTAGAGAAAGCAAGTCATGTTGTGACCTTGAGGTCCCTGCTCCTTTCCTCTCTGGCTCTTTCCAACTCACTCTGCTTCCCAGCTACCAGGAGTTGAGCCATTTTGTTCCACCATGCCCTTCTGCCATGATCTCTCATAGGAGCCAGCTAACTACAGACTGAAACCTCTGAGGCCATAAGACAAAATAAACTTTACCTCCCTGAAGTTGTGCATGCCAGATAGTTTGTTCCAGCAACAGAAAGCTGACAGATACACAGCCCCTCATGCAGAAGGATCCCTACTTCCCGTGCACACCTGTATGAGCTTCAGCAGCACACATGACTGCAGGGAAACAAGTGTGGGTCCACACTCACTGTTGCCACTTCTCCAGGGCTGACCCCCTACACGTTCCACAGGAGACCACTGGGAAGGCGCGTGCCACCCCACTCCAAGCAGGCAGCTCCCTTTTCTCTGTAATCTGCACAGATTGAGGGACTAACAAATCCTGATCGAAGGTGTCCACTAGCCTAAAAACTCCCCGGTCAAACCCAAGCGCCTCCAGGGAAGCTCCTGAGTAGAAACTGCAAGACAAACAGGACGTCCTTCCCTTTGTGGTTGCCAAAAGCAAAGCGTGAGCCAATAGAGTACTTCATTTGTGGATACTGATATTTATAAAGCACCCAGAAAATGGACAAAGACGACAAAGGGCAATTTGTGACAGACTGCATCCATGAAGGGAGAAAGGGAAATGAGAAAGGGAGACAAAGGGGAGAGCTTATCTGTGACTTTTAATCTATTTTATTAAAAATATTAGGTACGATGGATAACAACCGCCAATTGAGGTGATGGAAACCCATTTTAATATATGTATTTCTAGATGCGTTTAAACTACATTTTTTAATGTGCAAATTAAAAGAAGACCAGGCAAACCAAAGAAATGCTAATTCTGTGCAGGCTCAAGGTTTCCTGCCTTGCTCAAATCTTCAAGTGATTTTTTTTCTTCCTTCTAGGTCACAGTTTCTCAACCTTGATATTGCTGGCATTCTGGGTGGCGTATTTCTCTGTGCAGAGGGCTGTTCTGTGCTTTCTAAAATATTTAGTGGCATCCTTGGCCTCTAGCCTTAGATGTCAATTGCATGTCATTCCCAGTTGTGACAACTAAAGTATGTCATCCAGATATTGCCAAATGTGTGGGGGGAAGGGTATGAGGATGGCCCTTAGCTGAGACACTCTGGTCCAGATGAACCCTCCTTCACTCCCATTTCTCCTCCTCTGGTAGAGTGTACCACACACACTCTGCACCAGTGTCTCGCAGGCACACCGACGCAATTGCTTACTTTGGTTCTGTGTTGTACCAACCAAGGAGGTGGGGTTGTTATGTCCATTGCTCAGATGTCCACAACGAAACCCAGAGAAGCCAGAAAACTGGTACTGGACCCTGCAGTCAAATAGGAGCAGAATATAGACTTGAACCTGGGTCTTTAGACCAGACTGTCAAGCCACAGTTTAGCCCTGCTAATCAGAGACGCTGCTCTTTCTGGGGCCTCCTCTTTTGTTGTTCCTCTCCCCTTCCCCACGGGAGAAGCAGGAGTGGGAGTATGAAGCAGAAAGACACTAGCACTTACTGAACTTCTACTGTGTGTCCTGAGTTTGCAATACCTTAATCCTAGAGTCCTACCATAACCTTGCAAAGTAAACACCAGCATTCATAGTTTAAAGAAGAGAAAACAACAGGAAACTAAAGGATCGTATTTAATGGAGAAAATTGCAGGCACATTTAAGAGTAAAAGGGGCCTTCTGGTATTTCTAAAATCTAGTTTTCTCTGAGAGAATCTAATGCCTTGTGTTCAAGAGATGTAGGATTAACTCTCCACTATGCCACTTTCAAGCTGTGTAACTCCAGCTGAGGACCATACCTCTGCTATTCACTGTCCACATTTATTTTTGCAGGGTCCTTCAGGGAAATTGTGCATGGGTAACCTAAATAAACCAGCAGCTTGAGGCTGGATTTTGTCCACTGGTGCCTTAAAACACACACAGGCGCAAACACACTGAGCCCATAGTACTTAAGAAGAATAGAAGTTCTCTGGGAAGGAACATTCGGGCTCTGCAGTGGACATTGCACAGGAGCAGCATCTGCCTCCTCCCCAGAAACCTCTGGAGCAACCTCATGCTGTGGGCCTCTTTCCAGAGGCCTCTCTGCCATCACCCTGACCTCCCCTTTCCTGCCTACCCTCTCCCATGCATGCTGCAGACTGGTGACCCTCAGACACAGCAGGTCCCCCCTCTCTGCATTCACCTCTCTTGCTGGCCACCCTCCTAGAAGTATGGAGAACAAACTCTCTATTTCCTTATCCTGCCTGGTGTCTGGCCCAGCACTCAGCAAGTCTTCTGTACTTCAGGCAAGACTGGCCAGGTACTGCTGGTGTTCGTGTGACTCGCCAAGAGCCTGCCAGTTTCCTGGAACCATGCAGGGAACCAGGGACTTTTAAAAAAAGTACACTGACTCCATCCCATGAAAATTAACAATAAAGGAACAGGACATATTAAATAAATTCCTCCAGTTTACATAGGACTTGTTTTAAATTAAGGTAAAATTTATGAAATGTAAAAACTTGCATAAAAATAAAATTATCCATTTTAAAGTGAACAACCACAGTGGCATACAATCATCACCTCCATCTAATTTGAAAACGTTTCCATCACCCCACAAGGAAACCCTGTATGTGGTATACAGTCACTACCCCCCATCCCATGCCCCAGTGCCTGACAGCCACCCATCCAATTTTGTCCTTGTGGATTTGTCTGGATGCTTCACATGAATGGAATTTACAGTAAGTGACTCTGGTGTCTGGCTTATTTTTCACTTTACATAATGTCTTCGAGGCTCCCCCACATTGTAGCAAGTGGCAGTACTTTACTCTTCCCAGACATATACCCAGAATAATTAAGAACAGGTCTTCTAACAAAAATATACACATGAATGTTCATAGCGGCATTATTCACAGTTGCCAAAAGGTACAAACTACACAAACATCCATCAATTAATAAATGACGTACCAACATAAGGTCCACCCATATAACGGAATATTATTCAACTGTACATGGAGCTTTTCACATACATGGTTTTGGTTAATTACCAGGATGTATGGAATGCATAGCATTTTATGCTCTCAATTTTTGGCTAAAAGACACTGGTAGTCTCGGCTTCAAAGTCAGAGACCCAGCTGAGTCCCTGAAGCGTGTGTATGGCAGGCCGTGTCTCATAGCCCCACGGGCATGGAGTGTAAGGTGGAACTTTACCTCCACAGCATACAGTCCAACCTGACTCTGTACCAAGCTCAAACACCTGTGCCCCCTTCCTCTCCACCCCTCCAGGGGTGTTTCTTTTCCACAGTGGTCCAATCACTCATTCACATTCAGGGTGGTGCTACTACACCCTTATCAGTGATCTTTGGCTTCTTATGAATCGTTAATTCACTTTACTGCACATAAATTGCATTCTCTTTCATATATCGCATTAACCTATTTAATTAGAGCCCTAATCTACTTTTTTAAGGGGGAGGGGAACACACTTTAACTCTACAATGGGCTAAAATTATACCTTATGAAAAGATGCAATTGTTTCCTGACCATGAACTTTTGCTTTTATGAGTTGCTAATTTGGTTAATGGGCTCGTTCTGCTCTGAAATTTGCATCCTGAAAATTACTAGCTTCAGAGAGTCCTCTGTGTACAACGCAGTTTGCATGTTTTGTTGTAAAGGTCACATTTGACATCGTAAAACAGCGGGCCCTTTTGTAAAGGTACAAATGTAAGAAATTAAGTGAGCCCATTGGTATAATGTCATTGTCAGGGAAGGAAAAAAGATTTTTAAGTTAAATTTTATTCATATTGTTTATGCGTGTGCAAGCCGAGCTCCATTCTGTGTGAATCCTTCCTCATGCCTGGCAGGTTGTTAGCTTAACTTGTGATCCAAGGACACAGTGGCTAGAAAGCTCATGTCACTGGCGCTTGTATGCTGGAGGGCCCTCACTCACTAGAAGACTTAGTCAGCGAAAGAGGATACCATCTTCTGCTCCTGAATAGATTCTGGCTGGGGGTAAAGCAGAGGATGGGCATGAAATCATAACTCTAATGTTTAATAGGGGTATTCTGTGTCTGAAAACATCTTTCTATCATGCCATGGTTTTGACAATGATCACAAAACACTTGTCACCCCTGTTGACCTCCTAGGCTGAGACCACGAAGTCAAATAGACAGCACACCTATACCTCCAGGCAGAGCCGACCTAGTCCATGGTGTTAGGAAATCATCTTATACGGGGTGAGGAACACAGGACCAGGTTCATGTGGACTGCAGCATTGAGAAGGAAACAGTAGACAAGGTTTAACCACCTTCCAAGCACCCAAAGGAAAGACTCAGAGCCCACCAAGGCCGAAGCAAAGCAATGATCAAGATGGCCTGGAAGACACATCCCTGATGACTGGTGTCTCCAGGTCCCTGTGTGCCTGCCCGTGTGACTGCCCAAGAGGCCCCTCCATTCTCTGACCCTAAAAGGTGTCTTGTTTTGTTTTCAAGTCAGATCATGGATAATGTCTACCCTAGGGTTCTTGCTGAGGTTTTCAGAGGAAGTGTGGAGCATTTGCCCACATCACATGATGGAGAAGAGCAAGAACGGATCAAACACTAAAGTGAGGACATAAACTCTGCACTTCCCATCAGGGCTCCAAGGCTCCAGGCCCAGGGCAGGCAGTAGACACCCTGCCCTGGGCATCAGGGAAACTTCAGGTCATGGTGGCATTGAAATGGCCTGAAGAGCAGGGGGCTTTCACGGCACACACAAGTCCCATCCCAGGTTTCCCCCATGTTGCTCTCAGCATTGGATCAGTCCTAAGGAAATGAAAAGGGAGGCCTGGCAGACCAGTAGTGAGACAGGTGAGAGAGGCAAGAAGCCTGCGCTTTTGAACTGAGAGGTGTCTAGGGCCACATAAGGCTCCAAGAAGCCCCTTGCCTGTAGTAACCAGGTCCTCAACCAAGTCCTGGATAGATCACTTGCTAACAGAAAACCACTGGAGGGAGAGAGTCCTTTGTGACAAGGAGAAAGAGACCCCTCCCAGGCACATGCCGCCAAGCCTCCCTCCCTCCTCTGTAATTACATCTAGTAAATTTCCCATTCATCTGCTTGCCAACGTCTATTCAGTGAGGACACGAGACTGCCTCGCCAGGGAGGGGGGTGGCGGGGCACATTCAGACTCGCACAATCTCCAATCACTGCACCTGATGGGGACGAGCACTTGCTTATGCAAAATTTTCATTTCAATCTCAGCCCCAGATTGCACCATTTCCCAGCACTGCTCCCAAACACTGCCACACAGAAGGCTTTTCATCCTCCTTGTCCCACACAAGTGTTACCTAATTAATGCTCAACAATGTTACCAAACCTCCCTCTTTTAAAACGGATCAACCTGGAAAGGTCTGAAATTAAGGATTTTGATCTCAAATGGATTGCTTTCATGTATTTCAGATAATTCGCACAGCTGCTTAAAGACAGATATTCATCGACTATAAACAGCCCCAAGTTTGAGTAGCTACACAAATAAACCTTCCCTTATCTCTCCTGGCAGCCTTGCTCTGTCTGCTTGGGCAGCAGAGGGATCAGAAATGCTCCCTGACAGACTGATTTGATGAGCACTTGGATTCCACGGTGAATCATTCTTCGGCCAGGCAGAATGCAGTCCCCACTGATACACTGAATCTAGACCATGCTCCCCAAAGTGTGGTCTGGGCACCAGAGGCCTGGCCTCAGTCAGGAATTTAGGAGCACATTAATAATGCATATCCAAGAGCCTTAGCAGACTACAGAACCAGAATCTGCTTTCCAGCGATTCCTGCACACACAAAAGCCAGAGATGTGCTGGTCTGAGAGGCCTCTGAAAACTAGCCCCTGACCACCTCTTGGGCAGTGCCTGCACCACACACTCTGTCTCACTGTAGCAGTTCCCTAGACACAGTGCACATGCCAGCCTCCAGGCACTGCCCTTCGCTGAGCTCTCTGCAGCATGCTCCCAAGCCATGGCTGCTGCCTGGCACCTCCCAGGGAGCCATGCACATGTCACTCCACATAAATGCTTCCCTGCATGGCCCAACTCCAGTCTACAACACACGCACGTGCACAGAGCCCCAGGAGTTAGCCAGCACTGGCTCTGTGCAAGTGTCTGTATAAGAGCCCCTCGTCAAGAAGCCTTCTGCCCACCACTACCCAAAGCAGTCTCATCCCACGTTGTACTTCCTGGCTTTCCCCAGGCCTGAGCATTCCCTGGCATCATGGCACAGATCTATGTGTTCATTTTATCAATTGTCCACTTTCCTATAAGAATTCACTGCCCAAGAGATCAAGAACTTTGTCTTCTTCCCCCACTGTCTTAGCACCTAGAACACAGCTCACCTAATAATGATGCACAACTCATGCTGGTCTGTGCATGTATGTGTGTGCACACACCTGTGTGTGCTAGTGTACAGGTGCATGTGCACATAGGTGTGCATGTGTAAGGTTAAAAACTCTCCTCCGACGCGGGATTGACAGCAAAGCTGACAGATCTGCAAAATGCCCCTCATCTCTGCAGGTTCTTGGTTGCTTCAGGAATGAGCAGCCCTCCAGATGAGAATCTGTCCAGCTGAGTGCTATCCTGTCCACCGAGGTGAATGACTGCTTCTACCCCTGGGCTGCCACAGAAGCCACTCTTCCATCCCTCCATCTCTGAGATGTTCATGCAGCAGCAGAGAGCCACACTGCCCTTACTGGATGTTGCAGCAGCACTGTGGACAGGAAGGGCCAGACGCTCATGTGCACGGCATGTGGGAAAGGTTGACCTGTACAAAGAGGAGGAGAGCTGCTGGCTGATCTGCTTGGTGTGGTGGTTCATGTTTAACAAAACCTGGCCCTAACCAAACAAAGGAGGACTGCAAGGCACAAGATGAATGAAGTGACAATCAAAACAAGGGGGAGAGAGTACTATCAACCTGGGGGACTGAAACCATGGCTGCCCTCTGCCAGCCACTCCTGCAAATATCGCCATCTGGTTCCTCCACATGCAGGCTGCCACCTCAGCCACCTGCAGTCTGGCTGGTCACACACATGAGCCACATGGTGAGGAGGAGTGAAAACTGCCTCTGAAGCAGCCATAGTGGGACAGAGAGGGTGGCAAACAGAGTTCATGCTCCCTCGGAAGGGGCAGCTGCTGCTCAGCCACACTGACTAGGTATAATATGGACCCAATGTGATCAGACCCAAAGATTTTCCAAGAGAAGCTGTGGATCAAACTTCTGTTGAGCCTCCTAGTTTTAAAATATTGACAAGTAATCCAAAATTTAAACATCTCTGCAGGCAAAATAAGACACATCTGTGGATGAGATGTACCCCACGGGCCATGCTTATGGGGCCAAAAGCTGCAGTATTTGAAATGTCACCCTTTGAGCAGTACTTTGTCAGCACAATTGTACATGGGGGAGGGGGTGTTACACACATGCGTGAGTATGCACACACAATCCTATCACACATAACTTGCAATGGGAAGTCAAGGAAAGGACCAAGAAAGTAGTGAAACTGCATTCAGCCTCAGCAGACGCTACAAAGAGATCAATCTCCAGCCTACTGGAGTCTATGAGTCTCACAGGTTGACAGAGAGGAGTGATGGGGATAATAAATGGAGGTAAGAATGGGGTTCAGGATTCTTAGAACACACAGTTCCTCTAAACAATGATGCTATGATGACCTACAGGAGGAGAGAATAGCATTTTCTGTAGAAATCAAGGAGGGCATCATGGTGGAGGTGGGGGTTGAGCTGGGTTTTACAGAGTGCACAGGAGTTTGCACTGAGAAAGGATATAGTGCAGAGGTACCATAGTGCCACAGCATCTTCCCTTCTGATTTACTCTGAGCCCACTCAGTCCAGAATTTCACTCTGCTCTTTTCCCCTATGCAGACAACCTCTGGGGAATCAGTACAAAATCCTGCTAACCATAGTATGGCATGACATCTTGTGACAAAAAGACAGCCAGGATTCATGGGGACAGAAGAATGGGATAGCTTTTCCCTTCTTGACTTCTTCTGATTCTTCCCTTATAGAATCTACAGAGAATAACAAAGCATGACTATCAGATGCTAATGAGGAAGACGGAGATACAGGGGATGGCCAAAATACATGATGCATGATTAAGTAAAATTTTTATCTATTATAGTAAAAGACACATTGTCATTAATCTTCCACAAAATGCTCCCCTCCCACTTCAAACACACTTATTGCATCATTCTTGTCACTTTCTGAAGGAGTTCTAGAAGTGTTCTTTCATGAGTGTCTTTACAAGGCATGATCAAAAATATGGCGAATGCTGCTACCAAGTGCATCCAACAGAAAAGCAGAGTCATAAAAACATTTCAGTGTGTGCTCATCTACCTTATTCACCAGATCTGGCACCATGTGTTTTCTGGCTCTTCTCCAAAGTCAAAATGACCATGAAAGGTCAACATTTTTAATCAATTCAGGACACTGAGATAGCTAGGCCAGTGCAACTAAAGACATTCACAAAAGAAGACTTCCTGAACTGCTTCAGAAAGTGCCAAGAACAAGGCGATAAGCGTGTTTAAGGGGGGGGGATATTTTGAGAGGGATTACTGGCAATGTGGCTTTTACTCTAATAACATTTTTAATTTGAACATTCACTGTATATTTTGATCACATGTCATATGATGCCCATTCCTACTATCCCACTTTGCCATCCCCAAAATCACCCCTCTAGATCACTCCCTGAGAAGTATGCTTGCAGTGGGCAGCAAGGGTGTGGCAGGGAAAGTGTCCCAGGCGGAACAGGCAGGACCAAATGGAAGGCCCTGGACTCACCACTGTACTCAACCACAAGGGCTGCTCCCCAAGACAGCACCCCTGCAGCACAGAAGCTGCCCACAAACCAGTCATCAAGAGCAGAGAAAGCTTAGGCATCTCAGTCCCTGCCATTCCACCAGGCAGGATAAGACAGCGGCAACAGAATCAGAGGTTCAAATTGGACTCCAGCTCTTCCACCTGTTTTCTAGGTGGCTAGAGGCCAGTGACTCACTCTCCCAGCCTCATCCTCTTCAGCAGTAATATGGCAGTGGTCACTGCACCCCCTCCACAGGGTTACAAGGAATTAAATAATCACAGGTGTCACACTTCATGTTGTATGTGGGAATGGGAATATCTCCAGAAACTTCACTGCAACTAATCCCCTGTTATCTTCCATTACTTGGAAAAGGAGCTCCTAGCCTCCTCCCAGAGGAAACACTGCACAAAACTGGACTACTAAGGAGGCCCCCAAGAGGCTGAGGCTCAGCCAGGGAAATGGGCCATTTCCCTCAGGGGACAAGAGCTGGCCACAGCTCAGGGATGGGGGAAGGTACCTGGAACCCTGCTGCCCTCCATCCTCACCACTCTCTCAGGGCCAGAGGTCTGCAACATGGTGATGTGAGTCCTCCTATTGCTGCCTGGACGTTGGCATCTTCCCTCCCCACTCCTACAGGGCCCTTCTTGCTCAGCCTCTGAAGGGAACTATCTAATGACCGAAATGCAGAGTGGCCAAACAGTGTCTGTGCCTTGCACTAAGGGGGACACTTGCTGAATAGCTCATAAATGAATGAAAAATAATAAAACTCTATTTCATGAGCACATACTGGGTGCTCAGTACACTAGGTGCGCCTCATGTGCATTAGCTCATTAAGTCCACATCATCCCTCGGTAGGTCTTATTCCCTTTAGCATCTGTTTTAGTTACTTTTCTCTCGTTGTTGGGACAGAATACTCGACACCCAAAGTTAGGGGAAGAAAGGTTTATTAGCTCACAGTCTGCAGAGGTTTCAGTCTATAGTCTGCTGGGTCTGAGGCAGGGCAGCACGGCAGACACAGGGCAGACCAGCAGCAAAGTAAAGTGAGGAATCCAAGGAATGTATGCAAATAAGCAATGCAAACAAGCAGCTAATTAGCTTCTTCCTGTATCTTTTATCTAGGCCACCTGTCCTTAGGGCAGGTAGCACTCCCACCCTTAAGTTTAGTTTCACATCCTTGATCCCAGCAGAACCATGCCAAACCGATCAATAGATTAATTTAGTAACCACATACTCTAGATCCGGCTATCTCTTACCACATGAGGCTTTGGGGGAACATCTAGACACAAACCATAACAGCATCAGAGGCTCTGAGATGTTCATTCATGTACTCGGGGTGCCTACAAAATGAAGCTCAGCAGGACTGAGCCTAGCAAGAGACAACATCCCTCTAACTCCTAAGGATGGGGGCACTGCATGTTCTAGAAACTTGCTCCCTAGAGGACAACCCAGGGCCTAATTGAGGGAGGCATCTGAGATCCATTGTGGGCTGATTTGCTTCTTTCTTGGTGGCATGTCAGCTGCTGCCTGGCATGATAGCTTATTTAAAATATGGAGGAGAAATAAGATTCACTGTGAAATTAGTTGTAGACAAGCTCAGAAACTGCTAATGATGCAGAGATAATAAGAGGATTTGCAGCAAACAAGGATATTGCATTATGATTAGTGAGCAGAGCTTCACCCCTTGAAGCCTGCGGCCCCAGCTCCCACAGGAGGAGCCATGCATATGCATCAGCCATGCGCACACAGCGGGCAAATCCTGGCTCCTAGGCCAGCAGGCTCAGGCCCCCTGGTCAGAGCTCAGAGCTCAGCTCTGATTTGTAAGAATGATTAATTTGTGGGTTTTGAGAATGAGAAATGTTTACTTCCCAGGTCTAGAAGAAACCAAAGGCCGGTCCTAAATCAAATTCCCTTTTGAAAATGAAAACAAGCAAAAGCAGCTCTGGAAAGGAGCCCTGCTGTGTCACCTGATCTTTGGCACAGGTCTGGTATTCAGACAGCTCTGCCAGGTAAGATCCAAGTCTGTCCAGAGTCTCACTAGCTCCACAGCCCAGCAAAGGCGGAGGGGTGGCTGGCACCAAGCATTGCCAGAGAGGATGCACCAACTGGTAACACGGTCTTCCTTCACAATACAGGCTGGTCTCAAACTTGAGATCCTCCTGCCTCAGCCCCCCCAAGTGCTGGGATTACAGTTGTGTGCCCCCATTTAGTAAACAATGGCATTCCCAATCTTGTCAGGGGGAACACCTTTCTGATGTCTCCAGACCTCAGAAAATAAAGGGTTAATGCCTAAAGTACTATGTCAAGGCCTCAGGTCCCGTGCCAGCATATGGTCAGTACCATTCTGATCCATGATAACCATGTGTTATTGGCTGATGAATAGTCTGAACGCCACCACTCCTTCCCCAGACCTGAACTTGTCCCATTGAAGCCTCCATTAACCTGAGAAAGGGGTAAGTGCTGTGCTAGAAACCAAATTGGGATTTTAAAAAACTCCAGGAAAACCTAATGCTACAAATCAGTATGACCTGTGCCCTGCTCTGGCAGGTCCATCCCTCAGTATTTATAAATGTGTACAAGGTGGCAGTCCACTTGTGTAACCAGGATGTGTCACTTGGCCAAGTTAGTCTCCACATTTTTGGCAAAGAAGGGAGAAAATGCAAATTGTGTGCATGTCAATGACTAAGTCACCTGCATAATGAGATGCCAGAAAGTTTGAGGCTAAAACACTTATTTACATGAAAAACAAATCTGTGTGGGATACATATTTCTCTCCTTCACATCTCAACACATTTGTCACTCAAACCCAGAAGGCTCAATGCAGTGAAGTCCCTCCAGTCTCCAGCCCCATTTCCATTCTCTTTAGCTTTCAGCTTAACTCCTTGAGGGGTGGAGGCCACCAGGTGTTCACAGCATATGCCATTATTCCGCTGCCTAGAGAGCCATGTTCAGAGACAGGAATGAGCTGAGAGGCTGCAAATTCCCACCATGCCAAAACTATTTGTATGATCCTTGTACAGACTGCAAATTATTTATTCAATTTATGCGGTAAGGTTCATGCAGCTGAATAGCTTGAGATGTTGTCAAAAGTCTGACTACCAGTGCAAATGGCCTTTTTCTTTTAAATGTGATGAAACTGCACACAAAAGTCAAATGTGAACATATTCAAGAAAGATGAGAAGGAAGTATGGTTCGATGATGGGTTGTGATAGTTACTGGTTGGTATTGCCTAGAATAGCTTCTTTCCATTTTCCTTATTCTAGTAAGAGACTCTGGGCCTTCCTGGCCACTAGAGTGATCATGTGACCCAGGCCTAACAAATCATGGTAACTCTCTTCTCCTGGACACAATGATTGGTGGAGGGGTAGGTGCAGGACACAGGGAAAGCCAATCAGAATCTGTCCTGAAATTGATACACAAACATTGTCTTTCCCAGATGTTGCTATACTTGAGGTTACAAAGCCAAAAGACTGGTGGATGCCCCCCAGCTACCCCTCCAATCCCCATCTATGCTATCTGGGTAGACTCTATCTGCAGAATGGAGCCAATCAGAAATGAAAACTAAATGGCAAGAGCATGTCGGTGGCCCCATTTCTGATTCCCCACTCTAGTTTCCAGTTCTTGATACTCACCTTTGGCTGAGTGTTCCACACTCCACCACAACTCCATCACAACTCCATCACAACTATGGGAGCCAATATATCTCTCAGCTTAAATGACTGGAAGTAGTTTCTAAGACTTCCTGACTTACACTGGCTCAACTCCAGAAAGGATAGATATATATCTCTAATCACACTTAGATACTTGATAATGTATATTTAGCATTTTGTACAAGTTCTTTAATTTTGTTTGTCCTTTTGCAACTTAAAATTAGTGATTAGTTTAAACCTAATAAATATCCAATTACAGCCAAATAGTCCCTATATTTGTCTCAATTGTATTTGAGACCCTTGCTTCTTATCACTTGTACCCACAACTTAATTTGCCTGTTTTACCCCCTTTATAAAATATTAAAGGAGAAGTGAAATAAAACAGTCAAATAATTGCACTAACACTGCTGTACAGGCAAGATTACAGGCTTTGCCAAAATTGAACCAGTAGCTGGCAGGCAAAACCAGCATGCAATAACCCAAAATGTCAATTTTCCAATTGATGTATATAAGTCTGAATTTGCTAAATTAAAGGAAGTTAAGCCAGTGCCTGTAAAAGGTAAGAATGAGGGTCATTTGAAAGTTGAATCTTAGAAATTACACAACTGGGGATGCCGATTAAACTTCCTGCCCCTAAGTGGCAGCAGAGGGCACGCTTACCATGGCACTCGGGGTGGGTTCACTAATTACAGAATTGACCCAGTGTTTTCTTAGCTAAATTTGAGAAGATTATTGCACTTCTGTGTGCCTCTCTTCTCCCACCTGTTAGAGAAGGATGATAGAAGTACTCAACACACAGAGTAGAAGCAAGGCTGATCCAGGATGATCCCTACGAAGCTGACGTACAGTAGGTATCAGAGCACCAGCTCCCTAGATCACAGCTGTGATGGTCACCACTTTAACTCTCCCAAGAGCCCTTTCAAGCTTCAAATGCAGGGGACAGAATTAACCCAGATGGAGCCAGGGGTTTGTGTGCAGAGACCGAAGGTGACTATTAGTTTTGAACCAATCACCATGAATATTATGTGTGATGTCAAAATTGAACTATCTCCAAAGCACACCAAAGCCCTTGCCTTGCTGGAAAATAGAACATTAACAATGATAACAACATCAATAACACAAATGATGCCTCTTATTTACTGAGTCATTTTTATTCTGGGTACTTTTCGTGTACTTAATTGGATCCTCACTACAAAATTTAGGGTAGGTATTTATCATCTCCATCTTACATGGGACAAAGGGACACTGACGAGGAAACAGTTCAGAGGTAAACCAGGCTTCGCAGTTAGAGAAGTGAAATAGGAATCCAGCAGGTCAGAATCTCAAATCCATCCTTGATGTCTTTGTACATCTCCTCTAATATACAATAATAAGAATAAATCATGTGCATGTTACAGGTGTCATGCTAAGTGGTGTGCATCTGTGCTGTGTCCTTTATGAAGAGGGCTCACAGCACATACATACCATGTGACATCCCCATCCCCTCTTTAGCTTCCTAACTGAAGTAGAACTGGAAAAGAAACTCCAGGCATCCAATTTACCTTCAAATTCTCAAGGCAGAAGCTTTGGGAGAGCAAATATGAAAAGAGGGGGCAGTCCTTCTTTGCTATGTGGAGATACCACTGCACCTGTCTGCCATCCTGTCACTGAGCTGTTCCTAATGGGCCACCCCCACATCCATCCCAAGAAATGGCCCTCCACTGGGCACTACGTTCAGCCAAACTCTGGCTCTTCGAGTGAAAGGCTCCATCCAGGCAAGGCACAATTTCCTTTCACTGGACTCTGAACATTCCATTCAAAAAGTATACAGCAGGGACCTACTGTGCACTAAAACCAAATCCTGGATACAAAGAATGGAAGATAAAAAGGAGATTATCAAGTAGCTCTGACTCTAGAAGGTGGGAAACCTGAAAGCAGCTGGAAACCTCTGCATGTGATGAATTTATACATAACAGAAGCCCAGAGACTACAGGACAGAGATGGAAAGCTGTTAGTGTGCATGGGGCTCACTGAGCCACGAGGAGCTCCACGGGCCACACTGTCATCAACATCCTACGGTCCTCATCACCTTATAAGGGAAAATTCTGATATACACAATGACCAGCTGAGCTTTCTTTTTTCCACTTTACATTATTCTAAACATAGATGCAGCCCCTCCAAATATCTGTGGTCACAGTGTTGGAAACTGGCTGGTCATTTGTCATGGGCAACCTCTAGATGCCAGTGTGACCTTTCCAGGGGAAATAACTTCACCGCCCCAGCTTCCTCTTCTGAAATGTCAGGTGTCACCATCTACATCTGTTTCATAATAGATGAAGAAAAAACACCAGAAACTACCTAAAAACTCCACTTGGCCATTAAACACCAGCAAACCAAAAACTTGAAGCTTCAAATTGTTCCCCTCTGAAACAACTTTATCCATGTGGTTCATCTCCCTGGCTGTCTTGCCTCCAACAATTAAAGCTAAAAAGTGAGAGTCAGTGGCTGCCCAACTGGGGTCCCTTCTAGATTTGAGTAACAGCCCCTGTCCTTCATCAGGATAGAACAGTTAATAAGAACTGGCTCATCTCTGGACAACACTGGTTCGTGAAGGCTCTGATACCAGCCAGTGGAGACCAAAGTCCTTTCCATGAGGAAAGTCATGTAAGCCACACACAAATGCTCTGAAGCTCCTGAAAACATCTGTAAGCAGTGTAGTTATGAGTCAGGCAGTGAGGAGCAGTGACTAACATCCCTCCTCCTCGTACTCCTACCCTGCAGAAGACACTGAAACTTTGAGCCTTAGTGGTCTCTGAAAGGTAGACATGGGCATATGGGGGAAACAGAGGGTCCCAAGGTGGATCCACACTAGCCTTTTGCAAGAATTCTGCAGGACCCAGAGTACAGAGAGATCTCATCTCCCACCAAGAATCAATGCCAGGCCTGAGGTAGGGACTTGATCAACATGCCATCACTGACTCCTCCCTATGATGCCATAGTCTGGGTTCTATCTTGTTATTAAAACTTAGAAGGTGACATTTGAGGGCCAGGATTGAACCCCGTCCTAAGAGGCTCCAAAGTTTGCCTCTTACCCATTTGCCTCCACTGCTTCCCATGGAACACAAAGGACTGAACATGGAGCTTAGATCCTTCCACTAGAATAGAGTTGGGGAAATACAACCATTAAGTAGATGAAGGAAGACCAGGACAGAAAAATCTAAGGCCCAGGACAACCACTGTCATACCAGGACAGGCAACAAGGTCAAGACAGTCTTTGTGAACATTTAAGGCACTGATGGCATCAGTCCTCAGCTACTCCTGAGAATGTTCTCTGTCCTCACCTGCTCGGAGATTTCCAGGGTGCAAATGGCCCTTCAGAGCCCTCCCTGGAGAGTGGCTTTGAGTCTGGTGGTACTGTGAGGGTTCTCTAAGAATTCGCAGCCCAAGTCCTAGAAACACCACCATTAGTGTCAACATGGTTCACAGGGCACAGCTGAGCAGGACAACAGTAGGGCCAAGGCCATTCTGCTTACTTGATATACCCATTCCATTGACTGGCATTGAGCCCTTCAAAGGTTAAATATGCCATGCCACCCAGTAAGCCTGAAGAGCAGGCAAAGAGAGAGCATCTTCCAGGATCAGGCCCTCAGGATGTCTGCCCTAGCGTGATCCCTCAAGATTTGCACTCTTAATGTGGTCTGAATAGAGAATGAGGAACAACATCTTTTCATGCAGCACCTCAGTTTCCCTTTCCTACTCGCTACTTACTATGGCTCCAGTAGTTTCCTTAGCTCCACAGTGGGGGGTTGGGGACTAGACAGCATCCTTAGAAGGACATTTAATCCCACTCACAGTTCACTCAGACCACAAGATTCCATGGTACAGGGTCTGCTTTGGCTCTGGACTAACTGGTCAGAGGCGACCACATTCATTACAGCACGTGAGGATGAGGCATTTGACAAAAGAGGTACAAGGCCCCCATGGAATCCCAGATACACATTGTAGAGTGATTTTTAGTTCTTAATTCCTCCATCCCTCAAGTCCTTAGCTCCAACATGGAGTTGGAGCACCCCTCCACTCTCTCTCTCTAACCCCACACCAGACTCTGCCTGAACAGTTACCTCTGAAATGCTAATTGTCTGAAGTTCTCACTGATGGGGCCAGAGGATAGGAAGGCAGGGAGTCCATCACCTTTACACTAATCCACTTAATACTCAACGTACAAGGAATTCCTCTCTGGTGTCAAAAGAACTGTGAGAACATCCAATACTATTAGAATACCCCTAAATACTCCTTTGGCCACTTCTCAGAAATTTTATGCACTTCTTTTCTGAGATATTAATTGTTCCCTTCTTAATGTCTTTGTTATTTATAACAGCAATCCCCAACCTTTTTGGCACCAGGGACTGGTTTTGTGGAAGACAGTTTTTTCACAAACAGGGAGATACAGGATGGAGGAGTTCAGGATGATTCAAGCACGGTACATTTATTGGATACTTTATTTCTATTAGTATTACATTGCTCACTTTCTCTTAACAGTAAATTCCCACAAGGAGCACATAACCTAGATTCCTTGCATGTGCAGCTCACAGTAGGGTTCACACTCCTATGAGAATCTAATGTCTCAGCTGATCTGACAAGAGGCTAAGCACTGATGGTGATGAGAGTGATGGAGAGAAACTATCAATATAAAGCTTTGCCTCTCCCGCTGTGCGGCCCAGTTCCTAATCCTTCCATGACCTGGGAGTTGGGGACCCCTGATATATTAGGTTGTTGGCCTTTTGGAGAGACACACACACACACACACACACACACACATATACACATCATTATTGCCATGGTTAAAAGGCATAATCCTTATAAAAGGTCTGATCAAAATATAAAACAAAGGATTTCAATCAATTCAGGACACCAAAGTAGATGAAACGACACTCCACAGAAGAGGGCTTCCAATACTGCTTCAGAAAGTGGCAAGATCAATGGGTTAAACATGTGTGAAGAAATGGGAGTATTTCGAGGGTGATTAACAGTAATGTGCCTTTTTCCATAATGATTTTTTTTAATTTAAATACTCGCTGTATTTTTCAATCACTCCTCACATGTGGGTGCTATAGTTTGGATGCCGAATGTCCCTCAAAGACCTATGTGTTAAAGGCTTGGCCATCACCCTGTGGCACTATTGGAAGGTTGTGAAAACCTTTTGAGGTAGGTCTACTGGGAAGAAGTTAGGTCAACAGAATTGTGCCATTGAAGGGGATATTGGGACTTCAGTTCCTTCCTGTCCCTCTCTTTGCTTCCTGGCCACCATTCAATGAACAGGCCTCCTCCACCACTGGCTCCCACCACGATATAGTGCCTTCCCAGAGGCCCAAAGCAACAGTGCCAAGTGGTCACAGTTTGAGACTTCTGAAACTGTGAGCCAAAGTAAACCTTTCTTCCTTTTCAACTAATTACCTCAGGGGTATTTTCTCACAGCAAAGGAGAGCTGCTAACACAGTAGGGTGCACAATTCAGTTTATTTTTGCAATTCTACCTGATTGATTGTGCTGTTCTTTACCTCTCTTCTATTTATTTACTAAGTCAACACACCAATTACATGAGAAAATTTGGCAGGGGAAATGGTAATTTGGTGCCAATATATGAGATATGATAGATTCATTTTCAACTCAAACTATTTAAAATTACCCAGCCATGAAGCTGAACTTTTGGAGAAAAAAAAAAAACTAAAGTATTTCTAATAGCAGAATTTTTCAGCATCTTAATTTGAGTAAAAGAAAAGGTTTAAATAGATTTGAGGGCTTAAATACTTCTGAGGAAAGCAGAGACTGCAAAGCCAAGATGTCTCATTCACCTAAAAGTAATTAACAAAAAGTAAGTTAGATCATTATTTCCACCAAGATCATCATTTAAAAGGAAGCTGATTTATCTGAACTGATTGGGGCTTTCAATTCCAACAGGAATGCAGACGCTTGGTTGTTAAGAGGAGAACAGAAATGAAGCCCAATTAAGCAAAGTTCTTTCTTATGAAAAAAAAATGGTTTAGATAAAACGATTGCTCAAATGTTCTCAGAAGGACGCAGAGGGAAGGAAGAAAGTGCATTTTTTTAACCTCTGATTGAAACTCAATCCAGTTTACAATTAAGATCTATCACAAGAAAATAAGGGGACTCATTTCTGCTTCAGCCTCTGAGTATGGCCAGCTCTTCAGACCTGGAGAACACAGTTCGTGGTCACTCTGGGCATCTGATTTCCATGGGGGGACAGACCAGGGGCAGGAAGATTTGGAGAGGAGACAGTGGCAGGATGCCCTCATGTCAGGCTTGGCTATGAGCTGACTATGTCCCTCACATACCTAAAGTCACATGCCAAAATCCTCAGTCCCAGGACTGCTTTTGAAGACAGGGTGGTTAAATAAGTAAAGTAAGGTCATTGAGGTGGCTCTAATCCAGTCTGGCTCCTGTCCTTATCAGGAGAGGAGATCAGGACAACACAGAGGAAGGACCACATGAACACACAGCCAGAGGCCCATCACCTAGAAGCCAAGGAGAAGAAATTAGCCCACTGACACCATGGTCTCAGACCTGCACAAAATATGTGTCTGTTGTGTAATCACCCATCCAGTCAGTGGCACACGGTCAACGTGGCCCAAGCAACTAATATAGAGACCCGGCTATGCTGAAGAGGCCTCAAGGTCTCCCACTTCTCCTCCCATTGTATTGTGACTGCAGGAAAGTGGGGTCTACATTCACATTCCTCTCTCTAACCCTGTCCACTCCTGTCCCCTCCAGTGGAAAACTGGAGGACATGGGAAATTAAAAAGCAAATCCAAACTGGCCCACATACACTGGTTGGTTAAGATGAATGGTAGAGACGTCAGACACATGAAGGAATTCAAATCCCAGCCAGACCACCAAGGGACTGCATGACCCCAGACAGTTCCCCAACCTTTCTGCTCCTTCCTCTTCACATCTGAGAAGTGCTGTGAGCAGCGAAGCTGAGCAACAGCTGACCCCAAGGGTGCCTTCATGGCTTCATCCATCAGCAAATGCTCCTGGGCTCCCACCTCATCCTGTGATGTCTAGAGAGGGGATCACCACAGCACCCGCCACACTGGGAGCTTGTGTTTAGGGAGAACTGCTCAGTCCCAGCAAGGAAAGGAAGGATGGTTCAAACGCAGGGCTGGATTCAAGGCCACCTCATGGAACTGTGTACAGCGACCACAGATGCCACTGTGAACATGGTCCAGAGCCCCCAGGGCAGTGGCTGTTGCTGTCTCTCACGCCAGGCTCTTTGGCACAGTCACCCTCTGAGGCTGCTCTGGTCAGAGGTCCCAGCGGATGGTCACTCTGCTACTGGCACTAGAGGAACCTGTTGGTCTGTCCCTAAGTCGTCAAATAGACCATCAAATAGACCCCAGCAAGTCGCTTTTCCCCTCTCTACCCCTCGTGGCTCTGTGTACCACCTGGCACTAAGCATATGAGGCTCCTGGGGGGTCCACAAGGTGAGCTCCAGGCCCTGCCCCACACTGTACCGGTGCTGCATCCACACCAGTCAGTCCCTTAGATATGCAGGCGGCAGCTGGGAGAGCCACGCAGAAAGAGGCTGGCAGTGTGACACCATGACCCGGATGGCCCCCCTTTTGTCTTCATGGCCCCATTTGGGGAGAGGAACCTGGATCTTTGCTTAAGAAACCCTGACACTCAGAAGCTCTGGGGTGTTTTCCCCAATGTGGACATGGGTGTTAAGAATCTCTGGGTGGCAGGAGATCCACCAGAAGTCTCTGAACTGATGAACAGTGAAACACAGAGACAGTGACACAGGGAAACTTTAATTCTAGAATATGTGTACTTATGCAAGGTTAGGTGTGCATTTTCTCATTTCATTTTTTAATTTGTTTTTTGTTTAGTTTTGGTTTGGGGTTTGATTTGGTTTGGTTTCAGTACTGGGGATTGAACCTAGGGCCCCTACCTGAGCTACATCCCCTCCCTTTTGATTTTTTACTTTGAGACAGGGTCTCACTAAGTCGCTAAGTGGCCCAAACAGCTCAAACTTGCAATCCTCCTGACTCAGCCTCTCCTGGTACTGGGATTACAGGTGTGTACCACCCCACCTGCCGTGTGCTATAGTTTATGAAGACATTCAAATAAAATGAAGGGAGACAGAGAGTGACAAGTGGGTAGCTATTTTAGGGTGGCTGGAAAGGTACAATGATATGGAAATGTTTAAATGGGGACCCAAGGTGGAGAGACGGAGAGATAAACTACTGTTGGGGACCGTGGGCCAGGAAATGGGCAAGGAAAAGAAATTAGTGTGTTGCCTGGAGACAGGAGGATGAATGGAGGATGAATGGTCTGTGTCATTGCAAATTAAAATAATAACAGCAACAACTAAAGGGAAGCTTTTCCTATGATCCTTACCTCTCCAGGCTTTGCAACCGGCACCTGGACAATGACTGAACTGTCCCAAGGTACAATTACATCCCTGCTTGCCGGCAGTTGGGTTCCTCCTTGAAAAGAGGTGCAGAAGAGGAAGAATCACCTACTCCCAGGCTGCCTGCGGGACCACTGCTCAGCCCACCCCACCCAGGCCCCAGGTCACATGCACAAGAGAGCCTGACAAGTACTGGTCTCACGGCGCGGAGACCCAAACCCCTGGAACTCCTTGGCACTTTCGAGTGTTAGACGCGGCCTGAAATTTTCTCCAGAACTTCTGGTGTGACTCTCTAAGCTCTCCAATCCCCTGGGCCCCCAGTACAATGGGTGAGACGACTTCCCCTTCTAGTGCTCCCTGAGAGGCTGCAGAAACCCTAGCATGGACTTTGTTGGGGAATGATAAAAATGTTCCAAAGTCAGTTATGGTGGTTTGCACAACTCTGTGAATATGTTGAAAACCACTGAGTTGGCCATTCTAATGGGAGAATTGGGTTGTATGTGAATTATATTTCAATAAAACTGATTTTTTAAGCCTTTATAAACTGCAAAGGATTACTGCCACCCTATGACTTCAAGTCAACACAACCAGATTCCAAACAAAAGAGAGAGAGGGCGAGGGAAGGACACAGGGGGTGAGGAAAGGAAAGAGAAAGAGAGGGAGAAAAGAAAGGAGAAAGGGAGAAGAGGGAGTAACTACTTTATTAGTGGGGACCAAAGGCAGCACAAGTGAGAGTAATTTATAGGAGGCCTTAAGAAAGCAGCTAGTAATTAACATTTCCATCTTATTACTCTGTATTTAGGGCCTTTTCTCTTCCAGTTATTCACACATATATTCAATTATTGTGTCTTAATCAAAAAATTTTTAAACATTTAAGGAGATGGAAATGCCAGCTACCTTGATTGGATCATGACACACTGTACACATGCATTGAATTATCACACTATATCCCAACAATCTGTACAGATAAAATAATAAAAACGGAAAACTCGAAGCAGCTGAGAGCATGGTGTTTTGAGAACACCTGTGCCAGCATCTGCAGGGCTCAAGGGAAGACGCAGGTCCCTGTCTCCACACTGCCCTTCTCCTGGGATGTCACGGGGTTACCTTTGTTTGCTTCAGGTCTCCAGGTGATTCCTTATCAACGCAGCCTCTCCTTACACCCTGGGCACCACAGCACCCCATTGCCACCCTCAGCCTTTATTTGCTCTGTTGTCACCACAGAGCATGGTGTGTGTGTGTGTGTGCGTGTGCGTGTGTGCACATGCGCACATGCGTGAGCATGTCTGTGGTGGCTGTGAGGGTTTCCCTGCCACCCAGAAGCCCTAGGAGAGCACATTGCATTGCATCCAGCACCTGGAACATGTCTTGGCTTACAGTAAGTGCTCGATATATAAATGCAGAGCTACTGACTGAATCCAGGGCCTCTGAGCTTGTCCTGCGATAGCAGCCAGAAAGTCCTGGAAGAAGCATTTCAGGAACTCTTAAGTGACTCTTATATCTTAAGTTTCAGGGACTCTGCCGTAAGAAGTCCAAATAGCACTCTGGCATCAGGGCAAAGGGCCTGGTCTTCAAAAGACATCACCTCCTCCCCACCCGTCCCATAATTCTGCCCTCTGCACTGGGAATTTCCTGGAGTCTGAAGCAGGCGTCAGCCAGGTTTTCTGTAAATGGCCAAATGGAAAACGCTGCTGTCCCTAGAGGCCATGCTTTCTCTCATGCAATGACTCAACAATGACATCTTAGCAAGAAAGCCACAGCACATCATTGAACAGAGGTGGCAATGGATGTGGCTGTGTCCCAATAAATTTTTATTTACAAAAATAAGCATTGAGCTGAACTTGGCCCATGGGCTAAAGTCTGCCAACCTTTTATCTAAACAAATAGAAACAAATGTAAAAGCAGAGATAAAGACAAGGCTTCAGTTCCAGGAAACCCCCTGGAATAGACAAGGCTCTCAATGGTCTCAGTCTGTGGCTCTGTGATTCATGTATCCATCCAGTGCCAAGGAACTGAGTGTTCATTCTGCCAGTTCCTGAAGTCAGGGGAGGGCTTGTGATGCTTGGTTCCCATGGAGCTTACTGTCAGTGGGAAATGGAAACATTAAGTGTAATTCATGAATTATACATCAGTAACTTCCCACCACTTGGACAAAGTGTCAGAGAAAACCCAAGGACCTGGCCTCTTGACATCTCAGACCACAGTTGGTGCTAGGAGCCTTGTTTTAACCCACTAGGAACCAGCAGGCATAGACTGAAACACTAATGCGTAATGGGGTCTGTGCCCCAGGGAGTTCTACTTCCCATGGCTAAATTCACCTTCCATGTGTGGCCAAGATCTTGGTTGGCATAAGAACCTTGTCTCTCCCTAGGAATGCTGGCCCAAGGGTTTCTGGCAGTTGCTCTAGGCACTGAAAGGTGTTTCCAAGTGTGCACATCAGTACAGTGTCTCTAAACACAGAAACAAGAATTCTTAGAGGCAGAAATAGGCCACTAGGTATGCACAAGTTTGCAAAAAAATCCTAATCCAGTACCCAGAAAATGGCTCCACGTCGTTTGGAAGTTAATGATCAATCTGAAACACAGTTGGAAATAGCCCATCCCCTAGAGAGAATTCTCCCTATCCTGGCATATTCCAGATCTTTCTCTTCCTAAATCACTCCATGGCACACTGAATAGATGCGAGTTGTAAGAATAGATCTTCAAAGATGGCACTGAGGGCAGAGGAACTGGCATGAAAACCAGCAATGACCTTTATTTAGCTATATCCTACATAAATTCTAGGTGCCTCGATTTTCTCTTCAATTCAACATAGTTGACAATGACACCTACTTCACAGAGTCCTGCAAAATTACCCAAATTAAAAACACACAAAGCTCTTATTATGGGCTGAGTGGTGTCCCTCTAAAATTCATTCATTGAAGTCCTGATTCCCAGGCCCTCAGACTATGATTGTACTTGGAGATGGGGATCTCTAAAATTACAATGAGGTCACTAGAATGGACCTAATCCAACACAACCATTGTCCTTATGCACAGGGGAATTAGTATGAAGGCACACAGAGGGGATACCATGAGAAGATGCAGAGAAGCAAAGGCAGAGACCTCACAAGAAACCAACTCTGCTGCCACCTGGATCTCAGACCTCCAGCCTTCCAACTAATGTAAACACACATTTCTGTTGCTGAAGCTGCCTGGTCAGGGTGCTGTGTTGTGGCAGCCCCAGGAAAGTAGTGTGGCACCTGGATCAGAAATCACTGCATAGATGCCAACTGTTGCCAGTCCACAGAGTAGCCATGGGGCAGGTGGGAAGGGAACAAGCTCACAAGTCTTTGGATGGCAGCCCAGGCTGAGGCTCAGTTTCACCACCCACAAAACAGTGACACTACTACCCACCATCCTGGGATAATGTGAGTATCTCACAATAGTGAACACACACCATGCAGCTAGGCTGGGGACTACAGTGACTGCTCAGAAACAGGAAGTACCCTTCAAAACATGGGACCCAGCCACCCACCCAAGCCACTGTCAGCACCTGGGGGATAAAGTCTAACTTTTTCTCCCCAGGTCCCTGCTGACCAAGCAAGCCCAGCTATAGCAGCTTCCTCCATCTGGAGCCATTGCCCATTTCTCACTGGACCAGGAAAGATCAGCAGGCGCAGCCCAGATGGCATCTTGTGCTCAAGTCCCTAAAAGTTTTAAAAGTTTGGGTTTCACCAGGCACGGTGGCACCTCCCCATAATTCAAACTCTCCAGATCACAAGTTCAAGCCCAGCCTAGGCAACTTAGCAACTTAGTGGGACCCTATCTCAAAATAAAAATGGGCTGTACCACAAAAAAGAGAAAAGAGAGAATTTTGGTTTCATCTGTTGTTATTATTGTTGCTGTTTCAATACCTCTTGCACAGAGATTTAATAAGATGCAGGGAGCACACAGTAAAAATAATGCCTAGAAAAATTCAAGCATGTTCTTTAAAGCCCTGGGCCACTTGCAAGAAGGATTTGAGCCTCGCGCCTCCAGTGAACTTGCGCAGTGTTAACAGTCCTCACAGAAATTCTGGTAAGGGACTCCACGTGTAAAAGAAGTGACCCCAACACAGAGAGAGGAAAAGCCTTGCCCAGGTGGCATCACGGGTCAGGCAACAAGCTCACGGCGGGGCCTCGTGCCAAGAGTTTCTGACAGCGGCTGAGAGCAGCAGGCCCTCTGTCACCTGCTAATGGTGTGTAAAGGAAAGCGACTCTCCCTGCCTGAGGGTCATCCCAGCTGATGGAAAAGCTCTGTCTGGAGGCAGGCTGGTGAGATTTTCAATCTGATTTCTCTGGAGTAAAAGGCAAACAGGTAAGATCACTCCCTGTTAACAACCTGGATTGGGAGTGAAGTCTTGGGGTTTGAGCCAGGTGGGGTCAGGAAATCAAGAGCTTACCAAGCCCTGTCCCTGCTGAGCCCCTCTCTGAGCCTCATCTCCTCATGTTGAACAGACATGCACCTCCCTGGGCACTTTCTAGACCGGAGCTGGAGCTATCGCCCTGACATGGGGGCCCATGGTGAAGTGTATACCAGGGTGACTGGAGCCCAGAGGATCTGTGCCTCAGCTCCTGAAGACTCCTCAGTGAGGAGGGAGTGAGGACAACTCTGTTTCCCACTGAGGCCTCACAGGGGACCCTTTGGACATCTCAAAAACTGCACAGTGTCCTCATATAGTTGGCACATTGCTGTAGATCAGACATGAACGAGTGACGGTAGATGTATTCACACTCTGTCTTGTCCAGGGGTGACAGCCAAGCATCTTCCGAACAGCCCAGTCTCCCTGAAACCAAATATCTGGGAGCAGCTGGTGACATCCCTGACCCAGTGTCCCACAACCTGCATGGCGTATTCTGGATCTTATGATCCTGCCTGGCCACAGAGAGGGGCTGGTGATGGATCCAACACCTGCTGGGTCCAGGCTCAGCAATGTCCACATTAAAGAGCTCTCTTCAACACAAAAGCTAAGTCTTTAAGAGAAACCAACTTGAATGGCCTTCCTGAGCTGGCTTCAACTTGACTCCAAGTAAGAATTTGAAAGTGATGGGCAGTTCATTCAAGAAGCAAGTTTGAATCTGTCAACAATACGCCCCATGGATAGTACTCTCAGACATAGTGTTCAGTGAAATACCCAGGATTTCTTTCTTTCTTTCTTTCTTTCTTTCTTTTCTTCCTTCTTTCTTTTTTGTCTATGAAACCCATAAACCATGATATAAATTTTTTAAATAGTTTTATTAAGATTTAACTGATATACAAGAAGCCACATATACTTAATGCATATAATTTGATGAGAGTAGATATAAGCATATGCCCTTGAAGCCATTCCACAATAAAGGTAATAGACGTGCACACCAAATCAGGATTTCACTGGTAAGAAATTCAAAAACAGACAAACTGATCTACAGAGGAAAGACTGGGGGGAGCTGTTCGGGAGGTGATTCTGATCAGGAGGACAGTGGCAGACTCCAGGAGCTAGAAATGTTCTTATCTTGACCCGTGACGAAAGGCAACACTGCAAACATTTGTCACGCTGCTGCTACTTACATGTGTGCTCTTCATGCCTTGCAAGGCATACCTCAATTTTTGAAACCACTACCCATTTATTGAGCATCTACTGTATTTCAGAGCTTCAATGCTGACAGCTTGGTAGATGGCAAATAAGAGAGCCCCCTTCTGTGATATCATGGATAAGCCTGTGACACCACAGTCCTAGCAGCCTTTCTCTCTTGTGACATCGCTGGCCACCCAACTTGGGCTCTGAAATAGCCAACCAAGCAGCAAGCCTTATTTCCCTTTTCCATCACTGACTTGGGAATGTCAAGAAACAGCAAAAACAGGCTTCTAGAAACACCACCCGGAAATGACTCCTGTTCACTAAATCCCTGACTGTATTAGAATAGGACTACTAAGAGTCAAGGAACACAAAAACATTTAATATGCTACTCCTACATGTTGATACTAAGATTTCTGGACTTCAAGAGACACTACTGTGTACAGAATCCCCAGGGAGGAAGGACATACCTATTCCCAGCACCAGGCTGGCGCTGACTACTGAGCACCTGCCTCCATCAGCGGTCAGAGGAGCCTGGAGCAGGAAGCCCTCCACCAGATCTGGGGCTCAGCCAGAGGAGGGATGTTCACAGCCTGGTCTGCAGGGTAATATGCCACCAGCCCCGAGAGTGACCAGGGTCTCTAGGCAGGGAAGGGAGACAGGAACGGCCTGTTCTAAATGCCCAGAGGTCAAGGTCAGAAGTAGAGTCTGTGCCAGTGTGCAGAGCACACTTGGCATCAAAATTTGTGTGCTGAATGTGTGCATGCCTCTGAAAATGTGTGAGAGTAAGTGAAATAGGGGAGATCTCCTAACTCAGCAACCCCACCCCATCCACCAGACCAGGAACAGCACGATCAGAAGATACAGATTCAGCTAAAGGCAAGATAAGGAAGAAAGGAAAGAGGAAAAGAGGGAGTGGAGAAAGAGGAGAGAGAGCAGGGAGGGGACAGAGCGGGGGCAAGGGGCTTGAAGGGAGGAAGAGGCGAGAGGAAGGAAAATGGGAAGGGGCAGAGAGATGAAGGAGGGGGGAGAGCACAAGGAGAGGAAAGGAGGACAATGACAGTGAGGGAGCAGAGGGAGGATGGCAAGGGGTGATCACTCCTCAGAAACCCTGTGTTCACAGTGAAGCACCTTGGGGACCATCAGAGGCACTGTAACAGATGCTAGTCTGACCCAGGTCTTCTCCGGGACCAGCACCAGCTCACTGACTGGAGCAGAGCAGCCTCCTCTGGGAGGCTGGGTGGGAGCGCAGCTCCTGGGAACGGCCACCAGGTGTCGCGTGTGCCCATCTTCCCTGACCAGGTTCCCAAGCAGAAACCAGAGGCCAAGGCTGGGAATCTCCAGAGGGAAAGACCCCTGTGGCCGAGGGACCCTAAAGCCAGCCCAGGAGGTCACAGGGCAGCAAAAGGAGGGGCAAGAACCATGAAGTCGATCCACACTGTCCCTCGCAGGGCAGGGCTTGCCTGATACACTCCCCCAGGAAACACGGAGGCAGGCCCAAGGGAGTGAGGTGGAGCCTTGCTCAGAGCAGACCCCACCCAAGGCCAGGTTCAAACCTGGTTTCTTCACAGCACTCCGAAGCCCAGTCTTGGGGAATGAAAGATCCCCAGTCCCAGACACGTCATGATTATGCTTTCCACACTAAACAATATGGCACAAATTGGGAAGGGGAAAAAGCTCCAGTGCTTAAAAAGCATTGGAGTCCCCAGTGCTGACCCTAGTGGGCTCCTGTTCAGGGAAAGAAACACAGCTAGGCATTCATAAGTCGAGATTCTCTTTCCTAAAGGGAACCCCCAAACTGATCAAGGCTCAGGTCCCACAAAATGTGGGTCTACCCTGTCCTACCGCACAGTAGGTACTCAATCCACAGAGGCTGCCTAGCAAGACAAATGGCAAAAAGAGGCTCAAGGAGCAGTGAGAACAGGGTGCAGCTGGGACTCCACATTCTAGGAAGGCAGCTGGCAGCCTGTCAGAACTTCACTGCAGTGGCCCTGTGTCCCATCACCACCATGGCTGTAGGGACAGATTAAATAAAGGTTCAGAAGGTGGTTCTTCAGATGGACAGAGCTGTTATCAGGATAGGAGGATGTGAACAGAAGACAGCATCTGGGTTCCAAAGCCCAAGGGTCTATCAACACACAGGAGGGGCAAAAGCAAGTGGCTCTACCTCTAGGCAGGGGGTTGCCAAAATCCCCTGACAGCCAAGCCCTTTCATTGTCCCCACCATCCCAGCAGTACAGGCACTGAGCTTTGACCTTGTCTATCTCTCCTCCTTCTTATCCAAGGACCCCCTCACCCATGGCCCAAGCCACTATGGTTCCCAGCATCCACCCTTCTCTGCAGTGTCTGTCACATGAGTCTGTGTGGATGGATCCCTTTGTCTAAATGATAAGCATACTATTGGCAGGAGTCTGTGTTTATTATTTTTAATTTAATTTGTGTATATCCACTCACCCATGGCACAGAGTACTTGGACCTGAATTCAGTAAGCACTCAATAAAGGTGTCTTCTTGCTATTGGTACCGGATATGTACAGGGAGTAAGGGTGAGTGTTGACAACTGGGAAATGAAAGCATTTCAGAATCATGGAGTAAATGAACAGGGAAATGGATCGTCTACAATAAATACACCTCTGAAGAGCCTTAGAAGAAATCAATGAAGCAGAACATCACAGTACCAAGGAGGTATAAATCAGCAGCCTGATAGACAAAAGTGCACCCGAAATCATTTAAAGTGCACCCGAAATCATTTATGTCTGAGTAATTAGAACACATTGGAACAACTCAGTGCCATTGAATTGAAATTGAGCAACATAATGTTTATGAAATCCCGGTGGACTCAAGAGGAAAAACCAGAAAGATGAAAGTTGCATTGAAAATTCTCCCCTCTTCCTACAGCCCCCTGAACAGGCCCCAGGGAGGACCTAGAAGGAGACAGACTTGCTTTTTAACTCATGCCTAAATCTGGTTTCTTCTTCTGGTTTGAAAATGTCTGCAGTTCCAGCTGTTTGGGAGGAAAATGCCAGTCCCGGACTCCTCCACCTGAACCCCACCTCCCAGTGAAGAGGGAGCCTTAGGTGAAATGGAATAAGATGTAGGAGCATTTCCCTACAAGAGGTGGCCACTCTCAGCAGGGAAAAGGCTGGGCCCCTTTCTCAGAGCTGCTACAGGATATGAGGCACCCTTCCACGGCGCCACTGAGGGAAGAGCAGGAAAGGTGTAACACAGAACAGAGATCTTGGACCTGGGCTCTCCCCAGTCAGCAGTAGAACTCAACCCCATAAACTTAACCCCTATATGGCCCCAGTAGCCAACTCCATCTCCCACAGAACCATAGTTGGTGAACTTGATCTGCCATTCTGGTGTCTCTGTCGGCACAATTTTATCTAGAAATGGAAAGTTCCATGTGGGCTGTGACTCCCTTATTTCTCCCCATTTTTAGACCACTTACCCTCAGTTGTAAGGAAGCTGCAGCCCAGGCTATGACCCAGCACTGTCACATGCCAGACCAGCCTGAAAGTAGAGGAAGGTCCCTGTGTGCAGAAGCAGGGCAGGGGTGACGCTACAGCCCACATGTGCAAATACATCTATTTACACTCCTCTGTCAGGAACCTGAAGGGCTCATGTTGGGGATTCCACCTTCAACTGTGCAAATGCAAAGTTCTGTAGCTCCTGTGTCCCGAGACTGGTGGATGCGGCAGGAATCTGGACAGTGCACAGAGGCCCTGCATGAGTACAAGGGAGTGACCACTGTCACTCCACTGGGGTTTCCATCCTAGGGACTCTGTGATGAGAGTCAGAGGGATCGGAAGGCACGCAGACCAACATCTTCACCATGGCTTGTCCCCCCACCCCACATACCTCTCTGGCCTCCTTGGAATACTATACCATGCTGAGCATTAGCCGCTGTGGCTTCTAAAAGTTTCTTGTAAAGACCACACTCGCCTGGCCAGAGGGCCTTTGCACATACTACTCCCTCTGTCTGGAATGCTGTATTCTCCCCTGCCCCTGCTCTGATCCTCTGCGCATACTTGAGAGCTCAGCTCATGAGTCTGCTTTATGGGAACCCCACACCTACCCTGTCTGGGTCAAGTTTCATTGTAACAGTCTCCCAGAGCCACAGTTCACCTCATGAAGCACTAATCTCTGTTCAGAGATATA
This sequence comes from Hystrix cristata, assembly GCA_004026905.1. Taxonomy (NCBI): domain Eukaryota; kingdom Metazoa; phylum Chordata; class Mammalia; order Rodentia; family Hystricidae; genus Hystrix; species Hystrix cristata. The sequence goes on from PVJO010002423.1 coordinate 141,173, forward strand.
CTTTTGCATGAGTATCTGCTTTATGTCTGTCTCCCCACTGAACTGTAGGCTCCAGAAGGGTGAGTACTAGTGTGTCTTGTCTCATTGCTACAAACTCAGCAGATACACAGGACCTGGCACATATTTTGATGGGCAGATGGATGGATGGATGGATGGACAGACGGACAGAAAGATGGACAAATCACTAGTTGTTGATACTGGCTTATTACTGATCATTTTTACCAGTTAAAGCAAGTTGAAGACACTGAGCTACAAAGCAAAAAGGAGTTGAAGGGAACAAAAGAGCCAAGGAAAGCTTCAGAGACAATTCTAGTGGGGAGGCCCTCGAGGTCACCCATTCACCTTGCCAGGACTTGCCTGGCCTCTATAATATACAGACACTGCTGGGGATTTAGGGGGCTGCCCAACAAGGCGTACATGAGAACATAAGAGAATAAAACTGGAATACAATGTGGTTGACACTGATGGAAGAAAGAGTGAGGCGTGGAGTCCAGGAAACCCATCCCCAAAGTAATCCAGACAAGGGAGCAAGGCCCCGTGGTAAGCTGAGGCCTCAAAGAGGAGCCCAAGATGTGGAGGAAAGCTGAGCATGGAGCCAACAAATGAGTAAGGAGGAGAGATGTTGCAGAGCACAAGCCAGCAAGAAGGCACCGCACACTGGACATCTGAGCACTGTTCCAATATGTGAGTCCCATGATGTGCTGGGATGTGGAAATAAATCTGGCTGGAGAGAGGGACAGAGGCAGGGCACAGAGCTCCCTGCAGGCTGTGTCAAGGAGTTTGGATTCTGTCTACACACTGTGGGAGTGCTAAATCACCAGCCAGGAGCAGTCAACTTCTCTTTTAGCTACTTTGAAATATTCAATACAATATTGCTAGCTCTCATCACCCTACTGGGGAATGGCACACAGGAGTGCACTCCTCCACCAGCACACCCTGCTTTCCCTCCATCTTCGGTCTCTCTGACCCTCTTAACTCTGCTTTCATGAGAGCAGCTCCGACAGATTCTGTACCCGAGCGAGATTGTGCAGGATTTCTTTCTGTGCCTGGCTTGTATGTGCAATTACTACGTGTCAATTAAAAACAACATTTAGAGATCAAGTTATTCGTCTATTTAAAAAGGAGTATGACAATTTGCTCAGAGAGAAAAATGCTCTTTGTATAATGAGTTGTATTAGAAGGCAAGTATTATTCAGATGACTCAAAATAAGTTTTTACAAAGAAATAATTTTTTTTCAACTTTAATTCTCAATACTTCTAATATTCTAAGTCATAATATAATAAAGTTTTACTATTAAAAAAAACTCAGCCAGGGAAAGGGTCTGATTTTTAATCTTATACTTTATGATGTTTTTGATACCCAGGAGAGACCCCAGTTCCCGTAGGAAAACGCTACAATATCCAGGACTGTATACCTCTTCTTCCCTTTCCTAGCTGGTGACCTTGAGTGGGTCATATGCCTCACTAGGCATCAACTTGCTCACTTGTTAAACGGATGCAATAAGAATCACATAAGATGGTGGCAATTCCATGAAGCTGTGGGAGTGAAGCACACACCTGGTAATCAATGAGCAGACAGTAAATGTTGGTGACAATCCCAGTCTTTCACCAGGTAGAGACTAAGATCTATTACTCTGGGCACCATTGAAGTTCCCAGGGGTACAGGAGTAAGCAAAGCAAACAAAACTCTGCCCCCTTGTGGTGGGGAGGGGCAATACACTTGCAAGTAGCTACTACACAGGCTAGGACAGAGAGCGCTCAGTGCTCGAGGGGAAACAGAGACAGGGAGCGGGGTGCTGGCCAGGGCTTGGACATTCAAACAGCAGTCAGAGAAACCTTTGCCAAGGCGATATTTGAAAGAAAGGCCCAGAGAGAGAGAGAGGACAAATCAAGCTTATATATTCTTTGTTCCCCACTCTTCCCAATTCCTGGAAAAGTGCTTGACATAAAGTAGATAACCAGTTTAAAAAAAAAAATTATGAGGTTAACAAGTCTTATGGAACAGCACTGCAAAAGCCATGAGGCACAGAGTCATGGAAAAGAGTCAAAAAGCATGAGCACATTGGGGACCACCTTGTGCATAGGCAATTGGTCCAGGACCCCCCCCCCCAATGCATAGGCATTGGTCCTTGTGGGGTTTCCTGTGCCTAGAGGAGCTCCAGGTCAGCCTGGCCAGGCATGGCGACATCCCTCAAGCTTGACATAGACCAATATTCCAGGATCCTCCTGCCCTTTGTCTTCTTCATGGAGAGAAAAGTAGTAGTTTCCAGGGATAGAAGCCCAGAAGATGACCTCCCTCTGCCTCAGGGGGCTGACCTCTCCTGAGTGAAGGACGGCAGACATTCACAAGCCACTCCCAACCCACACAGGTGACAGAAGATTGAAGTTGCTCTGTGTGTTTGGCTGAGAAGGGCTAGATGTCAGCATGCTGGAAATTCACAGCTAAAAGACATCCCTCCTTCCTTGCCACAAGATGTCCCCTACTATGAGTGATGAACATCTACGCATCATCCGGGCTGGGTGTTAGAAGCAAGGTTCAGGTGGTTTTAGATGGTTTGGCCCACAGAGATGCATATCCCAGGCCCTTCCTCCCCCCATCAATTTCATTTCTTAGCAAAATCATTACTGAAAATACCAGGCTCGCATACAGAGAAGTATTTGTTCCTCTTACCTTTCCTCTGTCTTCCTTGATTAAAAGCCATATGTAATATTTGTAGTTATCAAACATCAATATTTGGCCTGGATTTGAAGAATGGAGATAGAGGAAGGAAGGATTCTGACCATTTCTGTAAAGGGCAACACCGTGAGAAGTTCCTCACCAAAGGAACAGAAGGCACCAAAAGCAAGACTGCCTGCAGGAAAGATGCCAGGCTGCACCCAGCAGCTCTGGGAAGCCAGTGAGGGTCTCAATTGAGATGCAGGATCTCATCAGGAAATCCAGGTTCTGTGGTTGGGTGGGAAAGGGCTGTGAGCTAGCTGTGCAGCAGACCTGACAACTTGTAG